>APFE031402529.1:0-38322 GCA_000404065.3 Pinus taeda | reverse complement strand
GACCCAACCCAAAACTGAATGCAATCGAATATGATAATGTAATCTTTTCAATTCGATGAATCCTAACTAAAGTAAGGAGAGAGTTTCCATTCACTTCCAACAATGCAAAAAATTGATCACTAAGAGAAAATATAAAAAATTCTCTAATTCACTAATTTCAAGAAAAACTAATGCAAATCAATTCCAAAACATTTTTTATTTTTATTTTTGTGTGTTAAAAACAAGAATAAAAATAAGTAAATTCAAATCAAAGAAAGCTGATCTAAATCTACGATTGATTTTTCAGAATGTAAACTATGTAATTGTAATCTATGCACAATTCACTTGAAAAGTATGCAAATGTAATCTATGTACATTTTTCATTCATATTCTGAAAATGAGAATTCTAATTATGCAAATGTTATCTATGCAAGAGAATTCTCAAAAACAAGATGATTCTAATGTAATCTAAGAACCAATCAAGTGAAAGTCAAGAAAATTGGGTGAGACTTCCAAAGATCAAAAAATAAAAACACTCAAAGGCGATTAACACTCATACACAATTTAGCCCCCCCTGGAGAATGAGGCGGAAATATTTTTGCAAAAACAAAAGAGAAAAGATGTAAAATTGTGAAAAGACTGAGAGAAACCTCAAAGTAATGACCAAAGGAAATCAAATTAAGAATTTCTCAAAAAGGAGACTCAAAACACCCAATTGATAAAAGCTTAAAACAAGAATGCCAATGGAATTAACCTAGGAAAATTTCCTGACAAGTCACGTCCAGATCTGGGTAGAGGCTAAAAACACATAAACAAATCCTAAGCTTATTGAAAGAGAAAATCTTAAGTTTTTCAAAATTTTAACAGGGTCCGCAGGCCCACAGTTCACACAGGTGCGGTACTGCTTTGTGTGAAAATCAAAAGTGCAGATAGGTCTGCACTGTGTCGCAAGCCGAGGGTGCGGTCCTCTCCCAAAAGTATGAAAAACAAAAAATAATCCAATATCTACTAAATCTACCCATTTCCACACACAACAAGCCAAAAACAGAAACGAAAACACAGTTTCTCAGGTCAAAGTAAAAGCAAGGAAAAAATCAAGTCCCCAGCGGAGTTGCCATTTTGTCACACGGAATGAGTCAATTTTGCAGACAAGATCGCCCTCCCTAGTATCTAATGATATCTAGTGATAAGCAAGCCAATCAAAAACTATCTTTCTCTAAATATGTAATTATAAACAAAGGCAAACAAGTGTTTTAGGCCTACCTTGGGTCCAATGCAAGTTTGTGGAAGCCTCGCTCCTTTCATCCAAATGAGCTCCCTTATAGCAAGTCTACAAACACAAACAAGCAAACAAATTAAATAGCACCTAAAAAGCCAATATCATAAAGCATATCCATCATAATGATCAAGGAATTTATGAAACAAATGACATAAGACAATTTGTTGAGAAAAATGAATCTGATTGTATTAATTCAAATCAAAGAAGAACTTTACAACCTGTGCCTTGATGCTGTACAAGCTCCTCCGAGGGTCTAGCAAGAAGTCTCCTCTACTTTGACAAGTTTCACTCACTTCCCAATGAAGCCAAAAGGTATGTGATCTCTCCTCTCAAGCTTAACTAGGACGTTCCAATTCCACCAGCATTTACCCTAAAAAATGTTTAGCTTCTAACCTCCCTAGCAACCAGCCCAATGCCTTAATTTATAGTGCAATGGAGGGAAGTTATTAGGTCCTCCTTCAAAGGGATAAAGCCTTCCTTCAAAGGGATAGCTCCTCTCATCAAGGGATTAGCTCCTTCTCTTTTGGGATGCATGAACCACCTAGGAGCGAACAATCCACGTCAAAATTCCTTCTAGAATCATCTAGAATTAACCCAAAGTGAGCTTTTTTAGAATGAACTTGCACGTTTTTTACTTTCACAGGGGTCTGCACCCACCCCTTTACAGACAGAGCGGGTAGGTCCATAGGTAACATGAACAAAGGGTGCGGGACCGCATGTAACAGTGAGAGAAAGTGCGGAACCAGAGCTTTATTGAATTTTAATGTCTTTCTCTCATTTTCAAAGCTTGACATGAAGAGCTGAGGTCTGAGACTTGCTTAGGAGGACAATATAAGTGATGATAGACCCATACTGACTGCAAATAGTCATGGTGACGATATTTTTGTGTAACAAACCTCATTGCAATAGTGGTCATGAAGCAGTTGGGCTTACTAACCATAACACACCCACAACTGTACACCTTTAGGGGGCTTCACCAAGGACGAGATCTGTGCATGAACCAATAATTTCACGTTCCATATAACATCAAACCCTTTACACATGAGGTATTATGTGACATTTCCCCCCTTGATGATTGTGATGTATTATTAGGCTTACCGTACTTGTGGAAGCGACATGTTGTGTATGAGTCAAGGCCTTGTGTTGTTATTGTTACATGGGAATTAAGTTGTACAATATACTAGAGGTAGCCCTACCTACCGCCATCACTTTTGTTACTCCAAAACAATGCAGTAAGCTCATTAGAAAAACTGGGAAATTTGATTTTCTGAGGATTCACCCTCAAGGAAAGAAAAAGACAGTGGCCATGACCAACAAACAAGGCCCCTCCACACAATAATCACAGATGGGCAAGGTCCTGGAGGAGTATGAGGACATCTTCAACTCCCTCGCAGGGGTGCCTCTTAACTATCAGGTCAAGCATTCCATAAATCTGGCCCTAGGTGCATTGTTACCCAATGGACCAATCTATCAATGCTCTGTTATGGAGAATTATTAAATCAAGAAGCAATTTTAGGAGCTGCTGTAGAAAGGTCACATTCGTCCTTATTCATCGACCTATGGGAGCTCGGTCATGTTGGTACAATAGAAGGATGGGACTTGGAGACTCTGTATTGACTATCAGGTGCTAAACAAGATCACTATCTAGAATAGGTACCCTATCCCACGGATTGATGACCTTTTGGACCAACTCAAGGGAGGAAAATATTTCTGCAAGATTGATTTTAAGTCTGGATATCACCAAGTACCAATCAAACCCTATGATGTGTGGAAGATTGCCTTTAAAGCCAAGGAGGGCCTTTTCAAATGGTTGGTTATACCTTTTGGGTTGATGAATGCTCCTAAAACCTTCATGAGGCTCACGGATGACATCTTACAGCCATTCACCAACTCATTTGTAGTGGTATACTTTGATGACATCTTGATCTTCAACTAGAGTTGGAAAGAGCACCTCCACCACATCCGACAGGTTCTCCAAACACTACGACAACACAAGCTATGTGCTAATTTGAAGAAATTCACTTTTTCTATGACCTAGGTTCAGTATCTAGGAGACATTATTGATGAACGAGGGGTGCATTTGGATCTAGAAAAGATCCAAGTCATTTGGGATTGGTCGACCCCAACCACCTTGATAGATCTTTGAAGCTTTCTTGGTCTTACCAATTTCTATCGCATTTTCGTGTTGGGGTTCTCTCATATCAGTTGGCCCTTGAGTTAAGTGACTAAAGGAGGAGTGAAAGAAAAATTCTTTTGGTATGAATCTCAGTAGAAGGAATTCGTAGAGTTGAAACATTGCCTCTGCTCTACACCAACGCTCACATTACTAGAATTGTAACAACCATTTGAGATTGAGACAGATGCCTCTGACTATGCTATTGGGGTAGTCGTTACTCAACAAGGGCATGTTGTGGCATATCAAAGTGACAAAATTTCAGACATAGTCTAGAAGTATCCTACTTATGATAAAGAGATGTATTCCATTATGTAGGCTTGCTGAAAATGGAAGCATTAAATTTTTGGGAAGGAATGATCGTCCACACAAACCATCGACCCTTGGCATTCATACAGACACAAGGGAAGTTGTAGAATGATCACCATTAGAAGTGCTCCATATACCTACAACAGTTCCATTTGAATATCAAGTACAATATGGGAAACACAAATAATGAGGTAGAGTACCTCGGCCAACCACCAATCATGGCGTTAACTATTGTGCTCAACCCTTGTAGGCATGAGACTTCTGATTGGCCACCTCTCTACAAATAGGTGACCCAAAATTCAGCCACACATAGCATATGCTCTTGGAGGGTTAGCAAGTTCTAGGTTCTGAATCTGAGTTAGAAATAAAAAAGGGGAATGACAAAGGGAAGCAGATTATTGATGCGGAGCTCAATGCCACTGTCGCCACCACAATGATCTAGAAGGAGGATCCCGAAGATCCATGGGAGGAGGAGCATGTCCTCCCCTCTGAGGTGTGGGTAAAGGGCTCCCCGCTACGGTTTATTGTCGACAATGGGAGCCAAATGAACCTTATTGCAATAGAGGTCATGAAGTGGTTGGGATTACTGACCACTACCCACCCACAGCTATACACCATTAGGTGGCTTCACCAAGGAAGAGCTCTATGCGTGAGCCAACAATGTCGTCTTCCATACAAAATCAAGCCCTTTATGGATGAGGTATTATGTGATGTTTCTCCCCATGATGTTTGTGATGTATTATTAGGCCAATCATACTTGTGGAAGCGACATATTGTGTATGAGTCAAAGCCTTGTGTTGTTATTGTTACGTTGGGAATTAAGTTGTACAAGATACTGGAGGTAGCCCCACCTACCGCCATCTCTTTGGCTACTGCAAAATAATGCAATAAGCTCATTTCAAAAACCAAGATTTTTTTTATGACGATACAACCTCAAGGAAAGAAAAAGACAATGGCCATGACCTCTAGACAAGGACCCTCCACATGACAATAAAAGATGGACAAGGTCATGGAGGAGTACGAGGACATCTTCACCTCCCCCGCTGGGGTGCCTTTACACTATCATGTCAAGCATTCCATCAATCTAGCGTTAGGTGTGACGCTACCCAATGGACCAATATATCAACACTCTGTTATGGAGAATGATGAAATCAAGAGGAAAATTGAGGAGTTGTTGTAGAAAGGTCACATTCGAGTGAGTTCATCGACCTGTGGGAGCCCGATCGTGTTGGTACAAAAGAAGGATGGGACTTGGAGAGTCTGTATTGACTATCAGGCTCTGAACAAGATCATTGTCCAGAACAGGTACCCGATCCCATGGATTGATGACCTTCTGGACCAACTCAAGGGAGAAAAATATTTCTACAATATCGAATTAATGTCTAGATATCACTAGGTACCAATTAAACCCTCCGATGTGTGGAAGTCTGCCTTTAAACATAAGGAAGGCCTTTTCAAATGGTTGGTAATACCTTTCGGGTTGGAAAATGCTCCTGAAACCTTCGTGAGGCTTATGGATGACATCTTATAGCCATCCACCAACTCATTTGTAGTGGTATACTTGGATGAGAACTTGATCTTCAGCTAGAGTTGGAAAGAGCACCTCCACCACATCCGACAGGTTCTCCAAACACTGGGACGACACAAGCTATGTGATAATTTGGAGAAATTCACATTTGGAATAACCCAATTTTAGTATCTTATTGGCATTATTGATGAATGGGGGTTGTATGTAGATCCAGCCAAGATTCAAGGCATTTGGGATTGGCCAGCCCCAACCACTCTGATAGAGATCCGTAGCTTTCTCAGTCTTGTGTATTTCTACCACAGGTTCATGTTGGCATTCTCTAATATCACTTGGCCTTTGAATCAAGTCACCAAAGGAGGAGCGAAAGAAAAATTATTTAGGTATGAATCTCAACAGAAGGCATTTGCACAGTTGAAACATCGCCTCTTCTCTGCACCAGTGCTCACATTACTAGACTTGCAACAACCATTTGAGATTGAGACAGATGCCTCTGACTATACTATTGGGGTAGTCCTCACTTAACAGGGGCATCTAGTGGCACATCTAAGTGAGAAACTTTCAAACATGGTCCAGAAGTATCCCACTCATGATAAAGAGATGTATTCCATTGTGCAGGCCTATCAAAAATGGAATAATTACATTTTTGGGATTGAAATGATCATCCACACAGACAACCAACCCCTGCAGTTCATACAGACAAAAGGGAAGTTGCAGAATGATCACCAGCCGAAGTGGTCCACATACCTGCAATAGTTCCATTTGAATATCAAGTACAAGAAAGACAACACAGGTAATGATGCAGATTGCCTCAGTTGACCACCGATCATGGCGTTAACTACTGTGCTCAACTCTTACAGGCACGGGACTTCTGATTGGACACTTCTCTACAAAAGTGACCCAAAATTCAGCCACACATACCATATGCTCTTGGAGGGTTAGAAAGTTCTAGGTTTCGACTATGAGTCAAAAACTAACAAGGGGAATTACATAGGGAAGCAGATTATTGATGAAGAACCAAACACCACTGTCGCTAGCACAAAGATACAGAAGGAGGAACCCAAAGATTCATGGGAGGAGGAGCATCTCTTCCACTCCGAGAGTTGGGTAAAGGTTTCCCCACTACAGGTCATTATCAACAACAGGATCCAAAAAAACCTCATTGTAACAAAGGTCATGAAGCAATTGGGCTTACTAACTATAGCACACCCACAACTATATACTATCAGGTGGATTCACCAATGACAAGATCTGCGCGTGAGACAACAATGTCACCTTCCATACAACATCAAGCCCTTTAGGGAAGAGGTATTATGTGACGTTGCTCCCCTTGATGTTCATGATGTATTATTATGCCAACCATACTTGTGGAAGAGACATGCTATGTACAAGTCAAGGCCTTGCCTTGTTATTGTTACATTGGGAATTAAGTTGTATAAGATATTGGAGGTAGGCCTGCTTACTGCAATCTCTTAGGTTACTGCAAAACAATGTTGTAAGCTCATTTCAAAAACTGGAAAATTTGTTTTTCTCATGATACGCCCTCAAGGAAGGAAAAAGGAAGTGGCCACGACCTCTAGACAAGGCCCCTCCACATGAAAATAACACATGGAAAAGGTCGTGGAGGAGTACGAGGACATATTCACCTCCCCTGCAGGGGTGCCTCTGCACTAAGTATTCAATCGATCTGGCCGTAGGTGCACCATTACCCAATTGACCAATTTATCAATGTTGTATTAAGGAGAATGATGAAATCAAGAGGAAAATTTAGGAGCTACTGAAGAAAGGTCACATTCAGCCGAGTTCGTCACCCTATGGGAACCCAATCATGTTGGTACAAAAGAAGGATGGGACTGGGAGAGTCTGTATTGATTATCAGGTGCTAACAAGATCACTGTACAGAATAGGTACCTGATCCCATAGATTGATGACCTTCTGGACCAACTCAATGGAGAAAAATATTTCTGAAAGATCGACTTGATGTCCAGATATCACTAGTCACCAATCGAACCCTCCGATGTGTGGAACACTGCCTTTAAAGACAAGAAGGGCCTTTTCAAATGGTTGGTTATACCTTTTGGGTTAAAGAATGCTCCTGAAACCTTCATGAGGCTAATGGATGACATCTTCACCTCCCCTGGAGGGGTGCATATGCACTATTAGGTTTAGCATTCCATAGATTTGGCCGTAGGTGCATTGTTACCCAATGGACCAATCTATCAAAGCTCTCTTATGGAGAACGATTAAATCAAGAGGCAAATTCAGGAGCTGCTGCAGAAAGGTCACATTCGACAGAGTTCATCGCCCTATGGGAGCCTAATTGTGTTGGTACAGAAGAAGGATGAGACTTGGAGACTCCGTATTGACTATCAAGTGTTGAACAAGATCATTGTCCAGAATAGGTACCCCATCCCACGGATTGATGACCTTCTAGACCAACTCAAGGGAGAAAAATATTTTTGCAAGATCGAGTTGAAGTTCGCATATCACCAAGTACCAATCGAACCGTCCAATCTATGGAAGACTACTTATAAAGCTAAGGAGGGCCTTTTAAGATGGTTGGTTATACCTTTTAGTTTGATGAATGCTCCTGAAACCTTCATGAGGCTCATGGATGACATCTTACAGCCATTCACCAACTCATTTGTAGTGGTATACTTGGATGACATCTTCATCTTTATCTAGAGTTGGAAAGAGCACCTCCACCACATTCGACAGGTTCTACAAACACTATGGCAACACAAGCTGTGTGCTAATTTGCAGAAATGCACTTTTGGAATGAGCCAGGTTCAGTATCTAGGAGACATTATTGATGAAGAGGGGGTAAATGTGGATCTTGCCAAGATCCAAGTCATTCGGGATTGTGCGGCCGCAACCACTCTGACAGAGCTCCGCAAATTTCTAGGTATTGCTAATTTCTACCATAGGTTCGTGTTGGGGTTGTTTCATATCACTTGGCACTTGAGTCAAGTAACCAAAGGAGGAGAGAAAGAAAAAATATTTTTGTATGAATCTCAAAGAAGGCATTCGCAGAGTTGAAACATCGCCTCTACTCTGCACCAGTACTCACATTATTAGGCTTGCAACAACCATTTGAGCTTGAGATAGATTCCTTTGACTATGCTATTGGGGTAGTCCTTACTAAATAGGGGCATCTAGTGGCACATCAAAGTGAGAAACTTTCAGACATGGTACAAAAGTATCCCACTTATGAAAAAGAGATGTATTCCATTGTGCAAGCCTACCGACAATGGAAGCATTACATTTTGGAGAAGGAAACGGTTATCCACATAGAGCACCAACCCCTACAGTTCATGCAAACACAAGGGAAGTTGTAGAATGATCGCCATGAGAAGTGGTCCACATACCTGCAATAGTTCCATTTGAATATCAAGTACAAGAAGGGAAACACAGATAATGATGTAGATTGCCTCAGGCGACCACTAATCATGGCGTTAACTACCGTGCTCAACTCTTGTGGGCGCGAGACTTCTGATTGGCCACTTCTCTACAAAAGTGACCTAGAATTCGGCCACATATAACATATGCTCTTAGAGGGTTAACAAGTTCCAGGTTCCAAATCTAAGTCAGAAACCGACAGGGGTAATGAAAAAGGGAAGCAAATTATTGATGCAGAGCCCAATACCACTGTCGCCAGCACAAATATCCAAAAGGAGGAACCCGAATATCCATTGGAGGAGGAGCATCTCTTCCACTCCAAGATGTGGGTAAAGGGTTCCCTGCTACAATTCATTGTCAACAAAGGGAGCTAAATGAACCTCATTGCAACAGAGGTCATGAAGCAGTTGGGATTACTAACCATATCACACTGACAATTGTACAACATCAGGTGGCTTCACCAAGGACAAGATCTATGTGTGAGCCAATAATTTCACCTTCCATACAACATCAAGCCCTTTATAGATGAGGTATTATGTGATGTTGCTCCCCTTAATGTTTGTGATGTATTATTAACCAACCATACTTGTGGAAATGACATGTTGTGTATAAGTCAAGGCCTTGTGTTGCTATTGATACATTGGGAATTAAGTTGTACAACATAGTTGAGGTAGCCCCACCTACTGCCATCTCTCTCATTACTACAAAACAATGTAGAAAGCTCATTTCAAAAATCAGGAAATTTATTTTTTTGATGATACACCCTCAAGGAAAGAAAAGGACAGTGGCCATGACCTTGAGAAAAAGCCCCTCCACATGAAAATAACAGATCGACAAGGTCATAGAGGAGTACAAGGACATCTTCACCTCCCTCGTAGGGGTGCCTCCTCACTATCAGGTCAAGCATGCCATCAATTTGGCCCTAGGTGCGTCATTACCCAATGGACCAATCTATCAATGCTCTGTTATGGAGAACAATGAAATCAAAAGGAAAATTTAGGAGATGCTGCAGAAAGGTCACATTTGACCTTATTCATCGCCCTATGGGAGCCCAATCATGTTCGTATAGAAGAGGGATGGGACTTGGAGACTCTCAATTGACTATCGGGTGCTGAAAGATCATTGTCCAAAATAGGTACTCAATCTCGTGGATTGATGACCTTCTGGACCAACTCAAGGGAGAAAAATATTTCTGTAAGATTGACTTGAAGTCTGGATGTCACCAGGTAGCAGTCAAACCCTTCGATGTGTGGAAGGCTGCCTGTAAAGCCAAGTAGGGCCTTTTCAAATGGTTGGTTATACCTTTCGAGTTGATGAATGCTCCTGAAACTTTCATGAGGCTCATGTATGACATCTTACGGCCATTCATGAACTCATTTGTAGTGGTATACTTTGATGACATCCTGATCTTTAGCTAGAGTTGGAAAGAGCACCTCCACAACATCCGAAAAGTTCTCCAAACACTGCGGCAACACAAGCTATGTGCTAATTTGGAGAAATGCACTTTTGGCATGACCGAGTTTTAGTATATGGGAGACATTTTTGATGAATGAGGGGTGCATGTGGATCCAGTAAAGATATAAGTCATTCAGGATTGGCCGTCCCCAACCACTTTGACAGAGCTATGCAACTTTTTGGGTCTTTCTAATTTCTACCGCAGGTTCGTGTTGGTGTTCTCTCATATCACTTGGCCCTTGAGTCAAGTCATCAAAGGAGGACCGAAATAAAAATTATTTTGGTATGAATCTCAATAGAAGGCATTCGCAGAGTTGAAACATCACCTCTACTCCGCACGAGTGCTCACATTGCTAGACTTGTAACAACCATTTGAGATTGAGACAGATGCCTCTAACTATTATATTGGGGTAGTCCTTACTCAATAGGGGCATCTAGTGGCACATCAAAGTGAGAAACTTTCAGACGCAGTCCAGAAGTATCCTACTTATGATAAAGAGATGTATTCCATTATGCAGGCTTTCCAACCATCAAAGAATTACATTTTGGGGAAGGAAACGGTCATGCACACAGACCACGGACCCTTGGCTTGCATACAGACACAAGGGAAGTTGTAGAATGATCACCATCAGAAGTGGTCCACATACCTGCAACATTTCCATTTGAATATCAAGTATAAGAATGGAAATAAAAATATTGATGTAGACTACCTCTATTGACCATCGATCACGGTGTTATCTACTGTGCTCAACTCTTGGGGGCACGAGACTTCTGATTGACCACTTCTCTACAAAAGTGACCCAGAATATGGCCACACATACCATATGCTCTTGGAGGGTTAGCAAGTTCCAGGTTCTGACTCTGAGTTAGAAATTGACAAGGGGAATGAGAAAGGGAAGCATATTATTGATGTGGAGCCCAACACCACTGTCACCACCACAAATATCCAGAAGGAGGAACTCAAATATCCATGGGAAGAGGAGCATCTCTTCCACTCTGAGATGTGGGTAAAGGGTTCCCCGCTATAGTTCATTGTCGACAAAGGGAGCCAAAGAACCTTATTGTAACAAAGGTCATGAAGCAGTTGGGTTTACTAAACATTGCACACCGACAATTATACACCATCAGGTGGCTTCACCGAGGATGAGATCTACGCGTGAGCCAACAATGTCGCCTTCCATACAACATCAAGCACTTTATGAATGAGGTATTATGTGACATTGCTCCCCTTGATGTTTGTGATGTATTATTAGGCCAACCATACTTGTGGAAGTGACATGCTATGTATGAGTCAAGGCCATGTGATGTTATTGTTACATTGGGAATTAAGTTATACAAGATACTAGACATAGCCCTGCCTACCAACACCTCTTTGGTTAATGCAAAACAATGCATTAAGCTCATTTCAAAAACCAGGAAATTTGTTTTTCTTATGATACGCCCTGCATGAAAGAAAAAGATAATGGTCATGACCTCTACACAAGGCCCCTCCACACGAAAATAAAAGATGGACAAGATCATGGAGGAGTACGAGGACATCTTCACCTCCCCTGCAGGGGTGCCTCTGCACTATCAGGTCAAGTATTCCATCGATTTGGCCCTAGGTGCATGCTACCCAATGAACAAATCTATCAATGCTTTGTTATGGACAACGATGAAATCAAGAGGCAAATTCATGAGTTTCTGCAGAAAGGTCACATTTGGCCGAGTTCATCGCCTTGTGGGAGCCTGATCGTGTTGGTACAAAAGAAGGATGGGACTTGGAGAGTTGGTATTGACTATCGGGCGCTGAACAAGATCACTGTCTGGAATAGGTACCCGATCCCATGGATTGATGACCTTCTGGACAAAATCAAGGGAGAGAAATATTTCTGTAAGATCGACTTGAAGTCTAGATATCACCAGGTACAAATTGAACCCTCTGATGTGTGGAAGACAAACTTTAAAGACAATGATGGCCTTTTAAAATGGTTTATTATATCTTTCGGGTTGACGAATGCTCCTGAAACCTTCATGAGGCTCATGGATGACATCTTACAACCATTCACAAACTCATTTGTAGTGGTATAATTGGATGACATAGTGATATTCATCTAGAGTTGGAAAGAGCACCTCCACCACATCCAACAGGTTCTCCAAACACTACGAAAACACAAGTTGTATGCTAATTTGGAGAGATGCACTTTTGGCATGACCGACATTCAATATTTGGGAGACATTATTGATGAACGGGGGGTGCATGTGGATCCAGCTAAGATCCAATTCATTTTGGACTGGCCGATGCTAACCACTCTGATAGAGCTTCACATCTTTATAGCTCTTGCCAATTTCTACCATAGGTTCATGTCGAGGTTCTCTCATATCAGTTGGCCCTTGAGTCAAGTCACCAAAGGAGGAGTGAAAGAAAAAATCTTTTGGTATGAATGTCAATAGAAGGCATTCGAAGAGTTGAAACATTACCTATGCTTTTCACCAGTGCTCAAATTACTAGACTTGCAACAACCATTTGAGATTGAGACAAATGCCTAAGATTATGCTATTGGGGTAGTCCTTACTCAACAGGGGCATCTAGTGGCACATCAAAGTGAGAAAATTTTAGACATGGTCTAGAATTATCCCACTTATGATAAGGAGATGTATTCCATTATGTGGGCTTGCCGATATGGAAGCATTACATTTTGCGGAAGGAAACGGTCATCCACACAAACGGCGGACCCTTGGAATTCATACAGACACAAGGGAAGTTGCAGAATAATCACCATCATAAGTGATCCACATACATGCAACAGTTCCATTTGAATACCAAGAAAAAGAAGGGAAACACAAATAATGATGCAGACTATGTCAGCCGACCACCAATCATGGCATTAGCTACTATGCTCAACTCTTGTGGGCACGAGACTTCTGATTGGCCACTTCTCTACAAAAGTGACCCAAAATTTGGCCACACATACCATATCCTCTTGGAGGGTCAGTAAGCTCTAGGTTCCAACTCTAACTCAGAAATGGACAAGGGGGTTTACATAGGGGAGCGTATTATTGATGTGGAGCCCAATGCCACTGTTTCCACCACAAAGATCTTGTAGGAGGAACCCAAAGATTCATGGGAGGAGGAGTGTCTCTTCCACTCTGAGATGTACGTAAAGGGTTCCCCGCTACAGTTCATTATTGCCAACGAGAGCCAAAAGAACCTCATTGAAACAGAGGTCATGAAGTGGTTGGGATTACTGACCACATCACACCCACAACTGTACACCATCAGGTGGCTTCACTAATGATGAGATCTGCGGGTGAGGCAACATTGTCGCATTCCATACAACATCAAGCCCTTTAGGGATGAGGTATTATGTGATGTTGCTCCCCTTGAAGTTTGTGATTTATTATTAGGCCAACCATAATTGTGGAAGTGACATGTTGTGTATGAGTCAAGGCCTTTCACTGTTATTGTTACATTGTGAATTAATTTGTACAAGATATTGGAGGTAGCCCTGCCTACCGCCATCTCTTTGGTTATTGCAAAACAATGTAGTAAACTCATTTCAAAAACCAAGAAATTTATTTTTCTAATGATATGTCCTCAAGGAAAGAAAAAGACGGTGGCCATGACCTCTAGAAAAGGCCCCTCCACATGACAATAACAGATGGACAAGGTCATGGAGGAGTATGAGGACATCTTCACCTCCCCCGCAAGGGTGCCTTTGCATTATTTGGTCAAGCATTCAATTGATATGGGCGTAGGTGTGTCGTTACGCAATGGAACAATCTATCAACACTCTATTATGGAGAATGATGAAATCAAGAGGAAAATTTAGGAGCTGCTGCAGAAAGGTCACATTCGACCCAGTTCATCACCTGTGGGAGCCTGATAGTGTTGGTACAAAAGAAAGATGGGACTTGGAGAGTCTGTATTGACTATCGAGTGTTGAACAAGATCACTGTCTAGAATAGGTACCCGATCCCACAAATTATGACCTTTTGTACCAACTCAAGGGAGAAAACTATTTCTACAAGATTGACTTGAAGTCTAGATATCACCAGGTACCAATTGAACTTCCGATGCGTTGAAGACTACCTTTAAAGACAAGGACGACCTTCCCAAATGGTTGGTTATGCCTTTTGGGTTGAAAAAAGCTCCTAAAACCTTCATGAGGCTCATGGATGACATCTTACCACCATTCACCAACTCATTTGTAGTGGTACACTTGGATGACATCCTGATCTTCAGCTAGAGTTGGAAAGAGCACCTCCACCACATCCAACAGGTTCTCCAAACACTGCGACAACACAAGCTATGTGCTAATTTGGAGAAATGCACTTTTGGCATTACCTAGGTTCAATATCTGGGATACATTATTGATGAATGGGGGGTGTATGTGGATCTAGCCAAGATCCAATTCATTTGGGATTGGCCGGCCCCAACCATTCTGATAGAGCTCTGTAGCTTTCTCGGTATTGTTAATTTCTACCGTAGGTTCATGTTGGCATTCTCTCATATCACTTGGCCCTTGAGTCAAGTCACCAAAGTAGGAGTGAAAGCAAAAATTTTTTGGTATGAATCTCAACAGAAGTCATTCACGGAGTTGAAACATCGCCTTTGCTCTGCACCAGTGCTCACATTACTAGACTTTCAATAACCATTTGAGATTGAGACAGATGCCTCTAAAATGCTATTGGGGTAGTTGTTACTCAACAGGGGCATCCAGTGGCACATCAAAGTGAGAAACTTTTAGACATAGTCTAGAAGTATCCCACATGTGATAAATAGATGTATTCCATTGTGCAGGCCTGCTGACAATGGAAGCTTTACATTTTGGGGAAGGACACGATCATCCACACATATTGCCAACCCTTGTAGTTGATACAGACACAAGGGACGTTGCATAATGATAACATCAAAAGTGGTACACATACCTATAATGGTTCCATTTTAATATCAGGTACAAGAAAGTAAACACAAATAATGATGCAGACTACCTCAACCAACCACTGATCCTGGCGTTAACTACCGTTCTCAACTCTTCTGGGCATGAGAATTTTGATTGGCCACTTTTCTACAAAAGTGACCCATAATTCAGCCACACATACCATATGCTCTTGGAGGGTTAGCAAGTTCCAGGTTTTCACCTCAAGAATTCTTTGTTATGCCATATAGGAGACCTATATGTTTTCTTTAAGTGAGTGTTTGAGGATGACTTGGGAAGCACACTATAGTAGGGTCGCTAGGAATTTTAGGGTCGAGAAAACAGTGGCAGTACTGCAGAAGTATTTATATTGGCCAAATATTTGACATGATGTCAAGAAGTACATCAGATCCTGTACTTCCTACGTCATTTCCAAACTGACCATAAGGAAGCAGGGTATTTATACTCCGCTGCCTACCCCTACTCGACCTTGGGAATCCATATCCATGGATTACATGTCAAATATTCCTTCTTGTAAGCATGGCAACAACTGTGATTTTGTGGTTGTCGACAGATTCTCGAAGATGGCCATTATGGTGGCTTGCAAGAAGAGTACCATAACAGAATCCACTACTAAACTCTTTGTGATGGAGGAAAGTGTTCCCTCTGCAGATAGACGCAACCCCTCTAGCCCTAGAGTGGGTATAGACATAAACAAGGATAGATCAACAATAGCTTTCCTTAAACAGTCAAATTTGGAGGCCTACCTCAACTGGTGGTCGATGGAGTCCCATTCCGCTGCTCCAACTTTCACTTCCTTCTCCTTGATAAGTGATCAACCTGAAACAAAGCAAAGGAAATACAACAAAGCACGTAATCAGAAAACAACAATGATATATTTATTCACAAAGTCAAGAAGTCATGAGCTATCAAGTAAATTACATACAAGACATAGGAAAACATCATTGATTGCATCAATAATAAAATAATAGTAAGCTTACAACCAAAGTCTTGATGTCACAAGCCTTCTCAGAGGGATCCAGCCAACATGATCTTCAAGCATTCACTCTTTGAAGATGGATCTCCCAACATACAAGTTTCTCTCTCTCACTCACAAGTTTTACATAAAATCAAGGGCACTTTACAACCTTCCATAAGCTATCAACACTCTCACACTAGTCACACCCACACCAACTATCTATCAAAGCACTAATAGCATTGCTCAATCCAAGAATTTACCAACTAGCTGATCATAGCAAAGGTGAGTGTTTAAATAAGAGAAGGAGCCTCCATGAAAGGTGGAAGAGAGAGCTTATCACCAAGGAAGGTAGCACAATCGACGAAACTGCCATGCTAGAGAAGGTAGGGTGACACAAACTATGCCAACAACCAGGTCTGGAGTCATCCAGAAGGCCGACTGTTGGAACAAATTCACCCAATCTAGATCATCGCGGGTTCATCATTAGGCTTTAGCGTTGACATCGCTAGTGAGCAATGTAACCAGTCAGATCATTGCTAAAGATAATAAGTAACCTCATGCTGGAGCATGAAATTGGACCATCACGAGAATCAGATGTACTTCCATGCTGGCAGCGTGTCTGGACTGCTTATGAGTGGCCTTCAGCAAGTATATTAAGTCCATAGTCGCAATGAGACAAATAACTTAGGAAAAGTGGGTCAATTGGTAGCATGAGAGAGAATTTGTTTGGCGTGAGCATGTTTGACATGGACACATGACACAGCAGGAGGACTAGAAGTGAAGGCAGTGAAAAATTACTGTGTAACATATGCCCCCTAAAGTATGAAGCTCGAGAGAGTGGTAGGGTTGAAATGCTTTACGAAATGACTGAGCTGGAAAACCGTCTAGAAGAACCTGTAGGCGTAAGTACAATATCTATGATAGTGAAATGAATGTAGTCTAGGCATGGACGTAGCCATCCAAAAGACATATGAAATAGGTATGTGGTATGGACGCAGCCATCCAGCTAATGAGACCATAATAATGACAAAGGTATGGTCGCAGCCATCCATCAATGAGTCATGTAATCATGAACCAATCCATGCAGCCTGAACATGTGTAATCTAAGTTCGAGGTCTTGAACCCAACCGATCATAGTACAAATTCTAACATGCGAATAGGGGTGATGAAGTCAAGCATGAGAGAAAGTTGCTTGATTACTGGTCGATGATGTAAACTGTTAACAAGCGCGAGAGGAACCACCAACATAAATAATTAATATATGCGAAAAAATAATTAGAAACCAAAACTCCACTTAACCATGTAATAAAAATGGTAAATACCCACATTTTAAAGTGAAATTTTTAATATTTCAAAAAATTACTATAAAAAGGGGCGTAATCCATTTCATTTTTACCATTTGCACTGTTCATTTTACGATTGGAGAATTTGGAGCACCAACCAGTGCGAATTCCTCGAGTTGATTGCAGCCTCGTTCATTGACGATTCGTCGTGAAACTTCTACCAAGTAAGTAGACTTTCTCCTGCACTTCATTTGAGTAGTTTGTTCATGCATTTGACCGTTAGACATGTAATTTTAGGCAGATTTTGAATTGGAGTCCGCCGCTCGGGTCATCGCGGGTATGTCGCTCGGGACCGCGATGACCGAGTGCGACTTACATGTAACGCTCTCCAATCATCGCACGAATATGATGTATTGTCATGATGACTGCGAGAAAGTTGAACTGCGAACTTCGCGCCATTGCGATTGTTTTAAAAAACAATCGCAATGACGATGCAAAATTATTTTTTCATGCAAATTATGGATTGAAATTTATAACCGAAGCTCTAATTCATTTTTTCTCATCATGTAGGGCATCATGTCTTTCGTTTGGTAGGAACGAACTCACGATGTTAACGATGAGGAGGATTTTGTTGATGCTCGGTGCCGAAACACTTTATGTGCATGCAGATTGCTAAAATTCTTCCTTACTCCACACATTCGGGCCCAACCTGATTTTCTAGAGCTGATAATCCATGAATGGAACCTAACAGACAGGAAATTCATAATCCGAGGCTGAGACATCGAGTTCGATGCAACAAAAATATATTTTTTGACCGGATTGTCTCGTCATAGTGAACGACTGATCCTAGAGGGCCAACATCTAGGGGGTGATTCACTAGAGATGTTGATGGCACGAGTGTGCCTCCATGCACACAAAACAAAGAGCGAGAAGGTGGAAATTTCGACGGTGGATGATGTGTTTCTTCATGTAGTTCTTTTTATGGTCACCAGGGTAGCAGGCTCCCAAGCCCAACACGAGGCATCGAAGAACCAACTATTGTTGGCTCTTGAATTCTTTAATCCAACCATGTTCAATTGGGCGAACATAGTGACGGCTAATATAAAGAGGAAACTTAACAACTGTCGTCAAGGAGAGAAGAAAAAATTTGGCTATATATCCATCTTGATCCTGCTCATGCTGGAGTGGGTGCAGTTGCAAGATATGGACTTGGATGCGCCTAAACCGCGAGAGCCTAGGATCACATGGTGGGGCCATGTTATGCCACAACGAGGTGGCGATGCCTAATGTCATGGGGGACACTGTTCTATGAGTGGTTGGAGCACTAGATGATCTTTGTTGAGGACTGGCCATATGCTGGGATGGATTTTTAGGGAGATCCCAATATGCAGCTACCCCCTGGCGAGAAGTGGGATGATGGAGGTAAAGCACTTGATCATGTTATTTTTGTATTTTTATCTTTTATGATGTTTTTGGATTTTTTCATGCATACGTCCTAATGAGGTACTCTATGGTATTTGCAAATGTGTGACCAGTGAGACCTGTAGGACTGGCTCTAGAGGCGCGGAGGGACACAAAGGGTATCAGAGAGCTAGTCTTGGCTCCTCCAGCTGGCGATTCAATAGAGACAATGGCACAAAATCTCGAGGGTCTGATAACAGGGATCCCTGATTACATGGGGATCGACGAGGTCCCCATAGAGTTCCAGATTCATATAGTAGGGGTGATTCCGAGGGTGCACCGATTATTGTGACAGGTTACACGAGCGGTGGTATGCTATAGGGAGGATAACCCACCACAGTAGACACCTAGGTTTTATTTCCCACTGATTTTTTGAGAGACATGTGTCTCAGATGTATGAAGAACACAGACTCTATTTGGACCTATATATAGCTGAATCTCCTCTGGAGTACAAGTCACTCCAACATGGATATGTTCGACAATCCCTGGTTTAACAGAGATGTTGATTGGCTGCGTTTGCATGATGTTTCCCATATTCCCTTCGGAAGTCACTTGATAGATCTGGATAGGTGTCTGAAGAGGTTGAGAGGGAAAACAAGAAGAAAACCACTCAAGACAAGTAAGCATTTCCCGATGGGTAAGGAGAAACGAGGAACGATGGTGATGATTAGGCCAAGGGGGTTCCTCGAATGAAATAGTCTCAATGATCACTTCATCAGAAGGAAAAAGTTCTTGTAACGGGTCTAAAGAAGTATTATCTCCCAGCCAAGGGGGTTGCACGTACGATTTAAGAGCTCTGCTCGAAGGAGTAGATTCAGAGGATGGAGCCGATGCAGAAACAATTTCGACGTAGTTGATCTCGACAGGACTCAATGGCATCTCATCGCCCCAGGATGCTACCTGATCAGGAGGAGGAAGAACCCATGGATCAGAACGAACAAAAATCATATTAATGGGGGTGATGTTGGGAGGTGGGAGAAAAAAAACACTCATAAGGGTAGGATCTTTAAATAGTCCAACACCCACACTCTCAAGAGGAACAAAGGTATGCTCCACGAAAGGCACGTTATCATGAGAGGAAGAGGTGAAGAAGGAGAGCTGGTCTACGGTGACGATCTTCCCCTAATGAGGGAAATGAATGACAAGGAATAGAGATGAAGCCACGGCTCACATGGCATATTTCCAGCTTCGTCCTAAAAGGAGGTTGTAAGTTAAATTTGCATCGACAACTTCGAACTCCACCTCGACCATCTTTCCTTCAATGTGATGGTCAAACGTTGGAGGATACCATAAGGACGAGACTCTCTCCCACCAAAGGCTTCCAAGGTGGTAGGAGACTGGGTCAAAGTCAGAGAACTAATAGCCTTCTAACAAGCAACAAACATTATGCAAGTAGAAGCGCCTTCATCAATGACAGTACGATGAATTGTTTTGGAATTGATGATGACCTGAATAAGGAAGACAATTTGGTGAGGCAGCCTTGGTATATGGCTTTCCAAGTCAAAAGTAATCAAATCCAAGTCGACCGGGTCAATGCCACCGATGGCTGATAGAAAAGATTTCCTCTGGGAGGGGCAACTTTGGAGAACTTCTAATGCAGACATAGCTAACGGAGCCTGGGCTAAGTCCTTAATGATGCTATAGTACTGAGCAGCACAAGCATCGGGGTTGTACGAGGATTTTCGGAGTACGCCTTTAGGAGGAGGCCGGATGACCATTTTAATGCTGGGTCATTCAATATGAAGATGACCAGAACTGGACGGAGGAGCACTAGAGGGAACCTCGGGCTCATTCCTGATAGGAAATGGATACTCTTTTGCCCGAGTAATAATGTTGACAGGAATCGTCCCAGCCATAAATACCTGAGAACCAAAGGGAGAAGAGGATTGAGATGGATCAGCGACCATTTGAGTTTGTTGTGAGGGAAAAGGATCTTTGAGCACAGTTGGAGTTCCAGGGGCACCTTTCAACAAACGACTAACTTTAGACCACTTGGGCAGTCTTTGGTATAGTGATCCTCATCATAGATAAGGCAAGGATACTTAGGCTTGCGTTTGGCACCTTCCTCGAGTGGAGGTTTAGGGGAATCCTGCTTTGGCTGTTCAGCTTTATTTTTCCCTTTTCCCTTCCTTTTCCCTTTCGAGGCTTTATCTGCTGTGGTAGACCAGACGACATTCACCTTGAAAGTATTACTAGCATTGGATGTTTCCTGGGAATTATTTTCATTTGAATTGTTCGACTTTTGCTTCCCAGGGTTCACGAAAGATTTCTTAGAGGGTGGATTGACAGAACGAATGACACTGTCAACAGAGGGTGTCGGCGGAGCTTTAGAAGTTTTGGGTCTCAGAGCATCAGGAAAATAATCATATAATGTACTGGACTGGGAGTAAACCAAGTCAAGGTACTGAGCACGTGCAATAGCTCTCTCTTCAGTTACGCATGCCCCCATAGCAATGTCCTAAGCTATCAAACCGACAAATGAAGTTGTAAACTAGTCAGTCAGAAGCTGATCAGGAATCCGAAATTTAATCAAACGGCAACGTCGTCTCTATTCATGAATATGATTGGAGATATGGGTGAACGTAGTCTGTTTTAAGGATGTCAGGAGATGTGTGCCCGTTTCATAGCGAATCGACAACTAGAAATGAGTTAAAAATGCCATAGCTAACGAGTTAAAGTCCTGAAAGGATCTGCGAGCTAACTCGATATACCACTTAGCAGCAAAGCCAGTGAGAGTCCATTGAAATAGGCGAAGGCAGATTGAATCATCAAGCCATGAGTTTGACGAACACCATAGATGATACGTCATAACATGCGCCTGCGGATCTTCTCCAGCTTTACCATCAAACTTGGAACAATCACCTGGAATTTTAGTTGGAACCAGCGGACAATACGGATTATGAAGAATGGGATCATTAGTCAGTTTGGACATGTCCGATAATTCCAACGTCACTAAAAAGGGTAACTGAGGGTTAAAGTACATTTGTGGTTGCGGGTAGAAGGTATTACTAGAGTTCCACCCAGCTATTTGTTGCCCCCATTGGTTTTGTCCATATGGACTCGGCCCATAAGGGTTTTGTTCGTAGGATTTTTCCCATAGGGGTTATAGCTGTAACTGGATGGTTGACCCTGGACTTGCTCCCCAGCATTCCACGGATTACCAACTTGGCATGTAGGAGCAACATAAGGTTGCTGAAATTTTGATAAGGATTTACCTGCGGTTGTTGATAATTTTGACATGGGGCAAACGGCTTGCCCTTGGGATTGCTAGGTACCATAAAGCAGTTGGGCTCCAAACTGGGCTTAGTAGCTAGGCTTGTTTTGATAAGCAGGTTTGGATTGGGATCCAACCTGAATTTGAGGACCGTTTTGGATCTGGAGCCCAGACTGGGGCTGAAAACCGGGTTGCACTTGAGAAGAAACTATCATTTGAGTGCCCAGTTGAGCAGGCCCAAATGGATTCCCTTGAGCAAACTAAGGCTGGGCCATCTCACCAGAAGGTTGACCTAGCTGAGATTGAGGTTGGCCCACTTGCATGGAAGGTTGAGCTTCCTGGGTAGTGGGTTGTCCTTGCACAAATGAGGGTTGTCTTAACTGGCCAAATGGCTGAGCAGACTAGGCAGTTGGTTTTCCTGGTGGATTTTGATGGTGACCACTTTGTCCAGATGGTTGACTATGCTAGACAGTGGGTCAGCCTTGCTAAACATAAGGCTAACCAACTTGCCCAGAAGAGTAGCTTTGCTGGATACTGGGTTGACCTTATTGAATGTAAGGTTGTCCAGGGTTACCAAAAGGCTACCCGATATAGGTAAAGGAAGAACCACCAAAGACCAAAGGTTGTCCCTGGAAGGGTTGTCCTTGTGGGCCTCCAGGTTGCCTTGGATAAGGTTGTCCATAAGACGGCTGACCTTGATATGGTGGCCCTTGAAAATTTGTGGGTGGTGCTGGCCACCATGGTAAGTGGTGGTACCCCAAGCAACAGACAATGGGACCGTGACCTCAACTACAGGTTTAGATGGCATAGGTCCGAGGTAATAGATATGAGCTCCACGAGAATCATAATAATTAAACGGATTTTGAGGATCCCGATTCCGAAGAGCTTGTAGTTATTGATCATATACCTCCCCTGCTGGAATGGAACCAGAAGAAGGTGGGGCACTTAGTGTGGGATTAACAACTCCTGCCATTGGGCCACTATAGGTAGGACCAGCAAAAGGTACGATAATAGTAGTAACCACTGAAGAAGCAGTGGCGGCACTGACAACATGGGTTGAAGAAGCCACACAAACAGTTAGCATGGTCGAAATAGATGTAATGGACACATTGTGAATTTGAGGTGTGAATGACTTCGAAGTCGGAGGGACGGTATGAGACCATATGGAACTCGAGAGGGGAGACCTGGAACCAATGATGTCCGCCAAAGTATTGTACCTTAGAGGCAATGTGACACCAAGGGAAGTAACATGGAAAGTTAAAGTTCTTGTTGCATGGAAAGGTGAAGTTTTTGTTTCTGTAGGAATAGGTATTTCACTTTGTGACACAAAGGATTCTTCACCAGAGACGGGAGTCATATCATCCATGTCGGAGGAAGACATCGGGACCGAAACACTAGGAGGAGTAGCGGGAAAGTATTCCTCAGAAGGCTCCCAAACAGAGTTCCACTGAATATCGTAAGACTCATCCTCTGGAGTGCAAGAGTTAAGTGGTTGGACACTCGAGATAATAAGAAGAGTGTCACTAACAAACGGTACCTCGGGAGTGACAGAGGATGGAGACCCTTGGTCACTTGGGATGGGAGATGGGATTGGTGATTTTGCCAGGATGATTCAATTCAAAATCCTAGGAAAACTAACGAGAAAGGACCTTACTCAAACTAAACACAAACAAGATCTAACCAGGTAAATGTGAACGTGGCCAAATAAATTTTAAGACACAAGAACAGAACTTGACCTTTTCATCTTTAAAGAGTCGAGAAAAGGACCAAAAGATGACTCTAGTTGCCTTCGAATATTTAATGAGCCTAAAGTGACAAGTTCTCAGATGGACCTTTCCTTTTAGGGAGTCCGAAAAGGAACGAAAGTGAATACTCTCGAGAACTAGGCAAAACGTTTACCAAACAACCTGTAAAACTGCATATACACCTTGGCTGTCATATGAAAACCAAGGACTTTCCATACGACGATCAATCTTCCCAAATGTTGTGTTCGGTGCGTTACGATTTGCAAGGCAACAGACATGGCTTCCTAAGGATAAAGGATGATAAACCTAGTGGGGTCTCCCAACATATACTTGACGGTACATGGGAGCATAATTTCGTACTAGACCGCTATTGAGTCACAGAAGGAGGAATCACCCAACCTTGAGTGAGAACAATAGTGATTAGGTTTAATGACATCGAAGCACGTCTCTAGCCTAGACCTGTAAATAATGAGCATTATGTTCCAATGCATTGTTAGATTTATTGAGTTCATTTTAAAGTTGATCTTGAATTATGTTTCAGTTTTCAGGCCTTACCATATGTATTCAACAAATCCTAGGATGCAGCTAGAATGAATGAAATATCCTTTTACTTCAATGAACACCTACCTACGAGAGGGTAGAGAGATCATTCCCAAACCAAGAAAACCAAGAAAACTAATGCAATCACACAATGCGTATAGACATCAATCCCTACAGTGCATGGGTACTACTAACGAGATATTTTATCATTCACTTTCCAATATGAAACCTTGAAATCCAAATTCACTTTCACTTTTTCACACTAAATAAATGCAATCTTTTGATTTTTTATGCTTTAAATTCAAAAAAGAAAGCAAGGAAGTGTGAAAGAAACCAATTGATCCAAACAATCATGATCTATGTTCAGTAGTGAAAAGACATCAAATCAATACCAAAGAATGGTTCAATAACTATCACTAAAAATCAACTAGAAACAAAGAATGAGGAAGGCTCAATCACACCAACAAACAAGTCGTAAACGAATATTTGAAAAAAATAGCAACCAAGACAATTGATTCAAGGAACTTGAAATGATGAACTAGGTCACAAGGGAAAAAAGTACAAGATTCATCCAACAAGGCGAAAGAAAAAGTGCCTTGACTGTAAGCAATGAAAAACAAATGACTGAGCAAGCAAAAAGACAAGGGATCAAGAAGACTGGCAAACTCAAGAGGCAAAATTGAGAAAATAAATTCTATAGGTATCGTCGTGAGTGAAACACTAGCAACTAACGTTGATAGGTAGCTAGTTGTAGCAACAGTGTGATGTCCATGCAGAAATACATGTCTTTCCCGTGATGATCCGATTTCAGGAGTCGTCGCAACTGTGTGATGTTTTTCAATGATGCACAAGATTTTACAAAAGAGTGATCACGATGTCAGCGTGACTATTATGCTATGTTCCATGATGATAGAAAAAACAAAGACAAACGAGCCAAAGACTCCCAAACAAAAACTAGCCAAGCTAATAGATAATAAAGGGACCTCCTAGATCAATCCAGGTGACCCAAGAAACTGATAATCAATCCCCAAAAGCGAAGAGAGACCAAATCAGAATCAAAACAAGAACAAAGAGAATAACATAGGATAAACTCCCCAGTGGAGTCACTAATTTGTGATGCAGGAAAGTGTTCCATTTGTAGACAGAGGCAACCCCTCTAACCCTAGAGTGGGTCTAGTCACAAACAAGGACAAATCAACTTAGCTTTTCTTAAACAGTCAAAGTTGGAGGCCTACCTCAACAAGTGGTCGATGGAGTCCCATTGTGCTGCTCCAGCTTTTGCTTCCTTCTCCTCGATGAGTGATCAACCTGAAACAAAGCAAAGGAGATACAACAAAGCACGTAATTGGAAAACAACAATGATCTATTTACTCAAAAAGTCAAGAAGTCATGATCTATTAAGTAAATTACATACAAGACATAGGAAAGCATCATTGATTGCATTAATAATGAAATAGTAGTAAGCTTACAACCAAAGTCTTGACGTCACAAGCCTTCTCAGAGGGATCTAGCCAGCATTTTCTTCAAGCATTCACTCTTTGAAGATGGATCTCCCAACATACAAGTCTCTCTCTCTCACTCAAAAGTTTTACATAAAATCAAGGGCACTTTACAACCTTCCACAAGCTATCAACACTCTCACACTAGTCACACCCACACCAGCTATCTATCAAAGCACTAAAAGCACTGCTCAATCCAAGAATTTACCAACTAGCTGATCATAGCAAAGGTTGAAGAGAGAGCTTATCACCAAGGAAGGTAGCACAATTGACGAAACTGTCATGCTAGAGAGGGCAGGGCGACACAAACTATGCCAACAACCAGGTCTCAAGTCATCTAGAAGGCCGATTGTTGGAACAAATTCGCCCAATCGCGATCATTGCAGTTTCATCATTAGGCTTTAGAGCTGACATTGATAGTGAGTAATGTAACTAGTTAGATCATCGCTAAAGATAATAAGTAACCTCGCGCTGGAGCATGAAATCGAACCATCACGGGAATCAAATGTACTTCCACGCTGGCAGCGTGTCTGGACTGTTTATGAGCGTCCTTTAGCTCGTATATTAAGTCCATAGTTGCAAGACAGATAACTTACGAAAAGTGGGTCAATTGGCAGCATGACAGAGAATTTGTTCAGCGTGAGCATGTTTGACTTGGACACATGACACAGTAGGAGGATCGTGAGTGAAGGCGATGACAAATTAATATGTAACACTCTTCTTTGAATGAGTGTGGGTACACTTTGGGATGCCATAGTCTATCATCTTAGATCAAGACAATGGGTTCCTCAGTACATTTTGGTCTAGTCTTTGGTTGACGCTGGACATTAAGCTCACTAAGTCCACAACTTCCCATCCCCAAATTGATGGCTAGACAAAGTTCGTCAATTAGATGATTGTACACATTCTATGCATGAACAATTTAAGGCATCCACACACATGGGATGAGAGCTTCCCCTATGTCCAGCATAGCTACAACCAGACTCTCTATAACTCAACTAGTGACAACCCTTTTCAGGTGGGCTTGGGATTCCAGCCAATATGTCCCATTGATGTGGCCATACTAGTTGCAGTGACTCAGGGAGATTTGGCTCATGTCAAGTCTGAAGCTGATAAAGCAAATAACTTCATGGAGCGTATTTAACACATCTACCAATAGGTCCATGACATATTGGACAAATCCAATGCCAGGTACAAGTAGTGGCAAGATCAACATCAGGTGCCACACAAGTTTTAGGTGGGCAACAAAATTTGGCTACATTTGCAAAAGGAGCGCCTTGTTGGGCTCCACTATAAGATTCACTTGCTTTGATATGGGCCATACACCATCACAAAGGATGTGGCAGATAATTCGTTTTATCTCAGCATTGCCCCATTCCTTGGCTTGCACCCAATGTGTAATGTTGATCTCCTAAGACCATACTTTCCACCATTACTAGACACATCTGACATCGCAGAACAACTCACACCAATAGAGTTAAATCCATACTGAATGGAATAAGCTAAAACTGATTGGATCATGGAAATTCAGATTAAGAACACTTGCCAATAGAATATCCAACTGTATCGAGTTGTCAAAGAAGGCCAACTCCTTCACTAGGGAAAGTGGCTCACTAGTGACCAAGTTCAGCAGAAGTTTCCTCATCTCATGGAGGAAATCAACGCAATGGGGACCATTTCTTCCTAAGGGGCAACGATTGATCTAGGTGGATATTGGTGGCCACCCACCAATTCCACTTGGACCCCCACTATTGTTTCTTTCCGTTTTTCAGTTTCCTTAATTGTAGCATAATTTACTATTTTTAGCAATTTTTCGGGTCCTAAACTTCTGGAGTCGTTTTGAGGTGCTAAATGATATTTTTTGGCAATCTACTATGACTTCATTGAAGTATTGTTTTCCGTTGTAGTCCTCAAAGAGATATTTCCAACAGAGTATCATGCACGTCAAATGGAAATAATATGACCAAGTTACAACCGTGGGGACTTGGCTACCCAATTAACCCCAATAGGGCCCATAAACTCTTGGTGTTACATCTCCTCAGCTTAGGGTTTTGGTTGTTTAGGGTTTGCTCTTATTGTTCAATAGTAAAAAGGCCCTTGAGCCTCATTGTAACTCAGTTCAAAGGCATATATCCACCACATCTCTTCTCAAAGATAAGCTACCATCGCCCGAGCTAGTATCATTTCCATATTGTTTGTAAGCATATTTCATTATTAAATATTAATCAAAGGAAGTGTTATTTCTACTGCATCTTTGTATTTATGGTTATATCTATAATTTGTTGTGTTTTTGTTTAATTCGGATCATGCATCAAAAGAAGGATTGCAAAAATTTCAAACAAGAAGAAGATGGAAATATAAGAGAGTGATTAAATCTTGTTGGTTGGGCCTAAAGCTAATGGTTTTAGCCCTCGAAAAATAACTTAGATGTATAACAATGATAAACTTCTCTTCAACAAAAAATAATTGTTTCATACATCAAATGAAGGTTAGCAATAAAAATGTTAAGAACTAGGCTCTAAGTAGCTACTCCTAACTACAACAAAAATTTGAATCCTAATGAGACTTTCTCAGGTTTAGTTATAAAAAAATGTTTGAAATTCAACTTCATTTAAAAGAGGAATGTTCCCCTCAAAAATCTCGAGATTTGTGGATCTAGTTCCATGTGTCCTTGTCATTCACTTTGATTTCCTCGGCTACTAGTGAATTCAAGTTGTTGGAGAGGATTTTGTGATATCAAGTTGTCTTAGGGAGTTAATGAGGTGGTCAACCTCCCTATATTCTCTCTAGGTGTCTCCATCAAGCCCCTGCATGGTAAACAAGGAAAAGTTTATGGATGAAAAATTATCTTGAAGTTTAAAAACATTGGTGAATCTCACTAGTCCCTAATATGAAAACTATAAAATTTTTACTGATATATTTGTAAAATTATTCAAATTTATAATGATCTTATATATACTTGCTATATAATGTTGACGATTGTTACACAACAATTTGTCACCGTTTGTCATCGTCCCTGTTACCCCTTCTCCCGCACATTGGAGGACTTATTTTAGGACCTGTGAGAAGTGACATAACCTGAAAACACCTACATTATATCCCCTTGAGTATGTAATTCATATGCCCTGAAGACACCTTCTGCAAAATACCCATGAAAGTAGCCCTTTTTCCATTGGAATTGTTCCACAGCGTATGACTCGCGCCAATGGGGGAAATCCTCCAAAGAGGGCGCACCAGCTGGCGCTCTGTCTCAGAGTCACACTCGCGCCAACCCAGTTGGGTAAAGTTTTTAACAAACAAACTTGCGAAGGTTCTTCCTAACTTATTCATGAACTGATTCCATCTTGAGTTAGTCCAGTTGAGCTTCGAATCTCCATAGAAGGGAAGTAGTTTCGCAGCTCTCATGGAAGCTTCCTTATGATAATGCCAATCCCATGAAACTTGTGGATGATCCTAACTCCTTCTCCTTTCTCTATATAAGCTTGTCCTTTTGCCTTTGACAAGCTAGTTAGTAATTCTACCCTTCAACCTCCAAATTCTAAGTCCCAAAGTCTAAGAATTGCTAAGATCATGCTACAAGAGGCCTTCTTCATCCCTATGAGGCTAAATATTTTATGAGGAGATCCTTGTCCAAGTAACCAAGGAGAGAGAGGCTTGTTCTCCATTCCCAAAAAGCTTTGCAAGGCATGTGTTACTGATCAACCATCCAAAGGAGGATTTGACATCAGAACTTGGTTGTATTCTTCTTTGTTTATCAATAATAATAGACGACTATCATTATGGTTCCACTCTTATTGTCTTTATAATGATGTTTGAGTTATACCCTTTCTGACTGGTATATAGTTGCATTTCTTGGATTTTATGCTTGTATTTGTGTTGTTCTTTGCATGTGCAGGTGTCTATTCATGAGGATCGTGAGGATTGTGACCAGCTGGAGTGAAAGAATGGGAGCGACAACTCTTCTACAAATACTAGCGTTGGATTCGAGGTAGGCCCTCATCATCGGTCTTTAATTTGCAATTAGGAACCTGCATGTTAGCCTTGTTTTATTGTTGCTAGACCTCAGTTAGGCTAGTGGGATCGCCTCTATTTGCAGAGGGGATTTACCTCCACAACAATTTGGCGACTCCACTGGGGAGTTGGCATTTTTCCTTGTTGCTTGTTTTGTCTTGTTGTTTGATTTGTAAACTTTAGACGAAGCTTGAAGTATGGGAAGATAGCCTTCGAAATGTTATTGCTCCGCATTAGAAAAGTAGATCAATGCCACTTCAGTCCATCTCCAGTTTGGTTTACGAACTGAACGACTTGGAACTTGCCTTGTTTCTTGGTATCTCCTACTTGATTAGCTTTCTGGGTTGAATCCCTATGTTGTTTCTCGCCTCTTGGTGTGCCTAGGTACTGTTCACTTAGCCTTGGCTCTTTTGTTTTTATTTTTCCATAGCAAACTCGGCTGGCGCTGGTTTATAGCATTACAGTCGTGCCAGTTACCGCTAGTTGCACATTGACAACCTGCGCCAATCCCTGAAAGGCGCTAGTTGCAGCCTGATAGTCGCGCCAGGCCTAGAAACTTTTGAAGTTTCCTTGGATGAGAGCCCTCTGAGCTTGGTTTTTGTTCTAGGTACCTTTTTTAGACTACTTGAGTGTGTTGGAGTGTGATTTGACTGGTTTTGATCGTTACCCTTTGGGTGTTTTCTTTTTTCCACCAATTTCACATTTCTAGCCCTAGGGCATCTAGTGGCGTTGTGTGTCGAGCCTCCCTCAAGTTTTTTGATCTTTTTGTGGTCTAGTCGACTCTTTGTTTACTCCCTTGCACTTGTTTGGTGGCTGTAAATTTTTTTGTTGCGTTACTTGGGTGACTTGCTTTGTCTTCACTTGAATTCCGCTTTGTCTCACTTTGAGCCTAGATCACACGGCTCATTGGTCTCTTTGGGATTTTTCTTGTTCTTTGGAGTTTTGATTTGTGAATTAAGGAACTGAATGTGCTTGTATTGAATAGAATTTTTTATGTTATTTCTCAAAGTTGTTTAGTGCATTTTGCCATCATCAAAAAGAAAAATCTCTTTCGCTTTGAACTAGTTAATGAGAATTAGAACTTTTCATTTCGATTAGTGATTAGTGATCTTAAAGAAAAGTTTGTTAATTTGCATTAGCATTAGGGAAGTTCTTTGTTGTTTTGTGATCATTTCGTTTATGTGAAAGCTCTTAAACTCTCTCGTAACTAGCATTCATCGAATGAAATGACATGTTTTGGCATATAGATTGCATTTAGGGAATTTTGAGAGATTACATATGGTAGGACCTCAAAACCAAAACCTAACACAAGATCAACTTTAAAATAAACCGAATGAATCTAACAACGCATTGGAACATAACGCTCACATTCTAGAGGTCTAGGCTAGAGACGTGCTCCAGCATCGTTAAACCTAGTCACCTTTGTTTCCACTCAAGGTTGGGTGATTCCTCCTTTTGTGACTCAATTGTGGTCTAGTATAGACTTGCGCTCCCATGTACCATCGCGTATATGGGGAGACTCCACTAGGTTATCATCCTTCATCCACAGGAAGCCGTGTCTGCTGGCTTATGACCCGTAACACACTAAACACAGCATTCGGGAAGATTGACTGCCATACGGAAAGTCCTTGGTTTTCATATGATTGCTAAGGTGTATATGCAGTTTTACAGATTGTCTGGTAAATCCTTTGCCTAGTTCTCCAGAGTAGTCACTTTTTGATCCTTTTCGGACTCCCTAAAAGAAAAGGCTCACCTGAGCACTTGTCACTTCGGGCTCACTAAACATTCGAAGGCGACTAGAGTCATCTTTTTGTCCTTTTCTCGACTCTTTAAAGATAAAAAGGTCAAGTTATGTCCTGGTGTCTTAAAATTTATTCGACCATGATTCACACTTACCATGTTAGATCTTGTTTGTGTTAGTTTGAGTAGGGTCTTTTCTCATTAGCTTGCCTAGGATTTTTTGTATATTATCATCCTGGCGGATCCATCGATCCTGTCTCCCGTCCGTAGTGACCAAGGGTCTCCTTCTTCTGCTACTCTTGAGACACTGGTTTGTGGTGACACTTTTCCTGTTATTCCAAGTGTCCAACCATTGAACTCTCATGCTCCAGAAGATGATCTTCATGATCTATTTTGGAACCCTATTTGGGAGCCTTACGAAGAGGATTTTCCTTCTACCCCTACTGGTGTTTTGGTCTCGATGTCTTCCTCTGATATGGATGACACGTCTCATATAGCAAGTGAGACACCTGTTTTGTCAAGTATCGAGACTCCTATCTCGGCCACATCCCTGGTACCCTTACGCTATAAGGATGTGAGAGATGATATGGGTTCTAGGAACTTCTCTTCAGGTACCATGTGGGATCACCACATCACACCCACTATGGGATCTTTTGTTTTACGAGTTCACAATACAGTTGTGACGTCAGTTCCAACTGTTCCTACTGTTTGTGTAGCATATTCAACACCGATTGTTAGTGTTGTTACGACATCCTCGACTGTAACTACTGTTGCTGGTCCGTCTCACGGCCCAGTAAATAGTGGCTAGCTGGCACATACACCCAGAGTTGTTCATCCTGCACTTAGTGCCCCACCTTCTTCTGGTTCCATTCTAGTAGGGGAGGCATATAATCTGTATTCGGGTGCCTTCAAGAATCCGGGCAGGCAAGGTCCTTATTATGACCCCATAGGGCATCATTTGTATACTTCCTTGCCATCTCAACCTGCGATTGAGGTCTCGGTCCCGTTAAATATCGCATGGGGTCCCACTGGTTATGGTGGTGGCCAAGCACTCCATCTGGATCAAGGACAATCTTACCAAGGACCATCGTATCAAGGTCAACCATCTTACACGCAGCCTTCTCATGGGCAGCAGTATTATGGGAAAACCTATCTAGGGCAGCCTGGAGGCCCACAAGGACAACCCTTCCAGGGACAACCTTCGGCCTATGGTGGTCCGTCTTTCACTTAGCTTGGGCAACCCTCTGGCAATCTGAGACAACCTTATATCCAACAAGGACAACCTGGAGCCCAGTAGGGATACCCCTCCGGTCAACCCTATGGGAATCCAGGACAACCTTATGCTTAACAAGGACAACCTGGAATCTAGCAAGGGTACCCTTCTGGGCAGGCTGGTTAGCCTTACATGCAACAAGGCCAACCCATTGCTCAGCCTAGTCAACCATCTGGATAGGTTGGTCAACCAACCGTTCAGTCTCCTCAGCCATCTGCCTCACAAGGACAACCCTCGGTTGTAAAAGGACAACCTAACACCCAGCAAGCTCAACCTTATGGGTAAGTGGGTCCATCCCAAACTCAACCAGGGAAACCTTCCAGCCAGGTGGCCCAATCTCCATCCTCCTAAGGAAATCTTTCTGGGCCTGCTCAACCGGGCATGCAGATGGTTGTTGCTTCTCAAGCTCAACCCAGTTTTCAGCCCCAGACTCAAACTGGTCTTCAGATGCAAGGTGGGTTTCAATCCCAACCTTCTTACCAAGCGTAGCCTGGTCTCGAGGCTCAGTCTGGAGCCCAGCAATCGTATGGATACCAGTAACCCTAGGGGCAAGCTCAGTTTGCCCCGTACCAAAATTATCAACAAATGCAGGTCACTCCTTATCAAAATTACCAGCAACAATATGTTGCTCCTGTAGGTCAGGTTGGTAATCAATGGGGTGCTGGGGGGTATATCGAGGGTCAACCATTCGGTTATGGCTATAACCCCTATGGATAGAGTCCCTATGGACAGAACCCTTATGGACCTGGTCCGTCCGGAGAAAATCAATGGGGGCAACCAGCGGCTGGTTGGAACTCTAGTCCTACCTCGTATCCACAGCCAGAGATGTCCTTCAATCCTCAACTACAATTTTCAGCAATGTTGGAACTGCTAGGTGTGTCCAAATTGACTAATGATCCTATCCTTCATAATCCATTTTGGCCACCAGTTCTAACCACGATACCCAGTGATTGTCCCAAATTTGATGGAAAACCCGGAGAAGATCCTCAAGCCCATGTTATGATTCACCACCTTTGGTGTTCATCAAATTCATGGCTTAATGATTTAATCCGGCTCTGCCTCTTCCAAAGGACTCTAACCGGCTCGGCTGCTAAGTGGTACATTGAGTTGACTCGCGGATCCTTCCAAGATTTCAATTCATTAGCAATGGCATTCCTAACTCATTTTCAGTTACCCATTCGATATGAGACAGGAATGCATCTCCTTACATCTCTCAAACAGGACATGGCCACGCACATCTCCGATCATATACATGAATGGAGACGACATCGTCGGTTGATCAAGTTATGGATTCCTGATCAACTCCTAACCGATTGGTTCACGACCTCCTTTGTCCCTAAAATCACACGATACATTGCTATGGGAGCTTGTGTAACTGAAGAGCAAGCTATCGCGTGCGCTCAGTACCTTGAATTAGTTTATTCTCAGTCAAGTACTTTATATGAGTATTTTCCTGATGCCCCGAGACACGGCACATCCAAAGCTCCGCCAAAGCCATCTGTTGACGGTGTTATTGGCTCTGTAAATCCGTCATCGAAGAAATCATCTGCGAACCCTGGGAAGAAAAAATCGAATGCTTCAAACGAAAAAACTTCTCAGGGTGTATCTAATTCTAGAAGTACTTCTAAGGTCAACGTCGTCCAGTCCACCACGGCGAATAAAGCCTCAAAAGGAAAGAAAAAGGGGAAAGCGAAGAATAAATCTGAGCAACCCAAACAAGACTCCTCCAAACCTCCACCCGAGGAAGGAGCCAAATGTAAACTGAAGTATCCTTGTCTTATCTGTGATGAGGATCACTATACCAAAGACTACCCAAGGCGGTCCGAAGTTAGTCATTTATTGAAAGGTGCTTCTGGGATCCCTGTGGTTCTGAAAGAACCTTTCCCCTCACAGAAAACCCAAATGGTGGCTGATCCATCCTCATATTCTTCTCCCTTTGGTTCCCAAGTGTTCATGACCGGAACCATTCCCGTTCACGTAATGACTCGAGCAAAGGAATATCTGTCATCCGCCGGGAAGGAGCCTGAGGTCCCCTCAAGTGCTCCTCCTTCCAGCTCTGGTCTGCTCCACATCGAGAGACCCAGCACTGGGACGCCCATCTGACCCCCTCCTAAAGGTGTACTCCGGAGATCATCTTACAAACCAAATGCTCATGTTTCCCAACACTATAACATCGTTGAGGACTTAGCTTAGGCTCTGTCAGCTATGTCTACTTTAGAAGTTCTCTAGAGCTGCCCCCCCCAGAAGAAGTCCTTGCTATCAGCCATCGGTGGCATCGACCCCGCCGACTCGGACTTGATCACCTCTGATCTTGAGAGCCATGCACCCAGGTTGCCTCATCAGATTGCCTTCCTCATTCAAGTCATCATCAATTCAAAAACGATTCATCGTATAGTTATTGATGAAGGCGCGTCAACTTGCATTATGTCTATTGCTTGTTGGAAAGCGATCGAGTCTCCGACTTTGAGTTAGTCTCCCACGACACTGGAAGCCTTTGATGGGAGAGAATATCGCCCCTACGGTATCCTTCAACGATTGCCGATTACTTTGGAAGGGAAAAATGTTGAAGTGGAAGTTGAGGTTATTGATGCCAATCTTACTTACAACCTCCTTTTGGGCCAGAGCTGGACATATGCCATGCATGCCATGGCTTCATCCCTCTTTCATGTCATCCATTTCACTCATCAGGGGAATATTGTCATGGTAGACCAGCTCTCCTTCTTCAATTCTTCTTCCGAAGGCAATGTGCCTTTTGTGGAGCATACCTCCATCCCCTACGAGAGTGTGGGAGGTGGGCTCTTTAAAGATCCCACCCTCATGGTTGTCTTTTCACTCCCACCTCCAAACCTTGCTTCTCTTGGTTTGGTTTCTAATCATTCTGATCCCCCATTGCACACTGCTGCTACCCTCTTCCCCTTTGCACAAGGGGGCGTTGATCCTCTAGCTTGTAACCCTCGCTTGGCCGGGGGTCATGGGCAGATCATCGGTGTCGTTGATCATTTTACAAAACAGGCTGAGACGATGCCTACACGATCTAGGCCGTTCACACAATGGTGCAATAGGGCAATTTCTGAAATGGACTTGACTTGAACAAGTATCATGCGTGCACTTTACTTTTTGTACATACGTGTGTTTCAGCAAGTGTGTTGTGTGTGCATGTTTTCATGTTTTTATCTTGGTGTGTCGGCGTGATTGCCGCTTATTTTGTCTTTTTGCTTCTTGGACAGATGTCTGGATCACCTTATGTTGGTTTCGCTGATGGTGAGTTAGTAGACATTCAAGGGGTGTGTCTAGGTTGTACAACGAACAATGTTGCGGAGTATAGTGTTGTGATTGAATTACTAGCTGAGGCGATTAACCTAGGTATTCGCACATTGGTTGTGAACTTGGACTCTCATCTTGTCGTCCACCAACTCAACGGGCGTTATTCCATCAGAGAACATTGGATCTTAAGGTTGTATTTACATGTTAAGTTTTTAGAAAGGGATTTTTATTTCATTACTTATCAACATATTCCAAGATGACTTAATATGTTAACCGATGCATTAGCTAATTATGTGTTGGACACGCATTTGCATCACATGTAATTTAAAATAGCATAAGAAGCATAAAACACAATAAACCATAAAACATATGTATATAGATATATGTGTGTCCAAATGTTTGCACCGCGTGCATCATAAAAAAATAACACATGTTTGTCTGAATACATCCGGAGACAACATGTCTCTCGAAAATATGCATAAAAAAGAGAGCCTAGATATCTACTCTCGATGGTGCTCATGGTAGCACATCACCGCTCGCACTAAGCATCTCAGGAGTCGATGGGTGCAAGTTGGCACCCCCACTATGTGCCTCTAGTACGCTAGCGGGACATCCGCTAGTCGACCGTAATCTGGAATCCCTCGAGTGATAGCCTCGAGGTTCTGAATAAGCTCTCCTTGGTCACCACCCTCCTTCTGAGGATCTACTACTGCTACTGGGTGTCTCCTCTCAATGGGAGACATGCCAACTGGACACTCTGGGCCAACATCTACATATGCATATAAAGGTCATTAGGACAAGCATGTATTAACACAAACAAAAATCATAAAAAACTGAAAATAAAAAATGAGATCATACCAATCTCCTCGTCCCAGTCCTCTCCCTCCGGCAGAGGGAGGTCAGGGTCTTCGGTGAAGTTTGTCCCCGCATATGGTCAGTCCTCCACCACAATCAGTTGGTAAAGAAGCCACCCGAAAAACTCAGGTCTAAACAACATCTATTGGCCGCCACCACCCCTCGGCATCAGTACCGCCCATCAAGCCATCCTCAACTCCCAAGGTGCAAAAGGACCGCCGTATAAATAGGCTTCCGGAGATTGGGAATACATGGATGATGGACTAGACATATTCAATGCAGGATATTGACCTCTAGGTGAAGGGTGATAAAAAATGCGAGGTGGTGTAAAACTGAGTCCCGGATTTTCTAAAAGATTGGTCAGTGAACGGTACCAATCAGTACTCCTAGGTGGACTATAAAAAATCGATTCACACTCCCTAAACTCTAAAATAAGTTGATTATCCGGAAAAGGGAAGCTTTCTTCAATATCTGCAATAGCAAGTTCTTCGATCGCTATGAGTCCAGTGGGAAGATCTTGGGTAATTACGGTTTCTACCCTAGGAGAACTAGGATCACTAGGAGTCAGAGAAACAAACTCTGATACGGAAGTTGGAGCAACTTCAGATTCGGGTTCAGACACATCAAGTTCTTCACATATATCACTAGTAGACGCAATGCTACCAGTAACCTCTGAAATTACTACGGGTTGAGAATCAGAATATTCTACCAAAGAAGTTTCTCCTTCTTCAGGTGATTGATTTCTACTGCTATTGGGAGATACGAGAACTCTCAAGCCTTCAATGTAGCTTGGTATTTCTTCAGGAGGTTGACCCTGAAGTCTACGAGAAGTCCTCAGTAAATCAACCACATTAACAAACTTAGGGGATTCACCCCGAATTCTACGGGAATGTCTCGGTAATTCAGCCACAGTTAAAAACTTTTAACTACTTCACACGTAAACAAAGTAAAATATCAATGAAAATCACCTAAAGTCTCTAAAGAACCAAACAAATTTGAAGCACACGCCTAAAGAATCTAAGAGATCAAACCCACACAAACAGTAACTTTCTATACCGAAAACACTAGTTGGTGATGAAATCCAACGTCACAGAGTTCGATACAGAAATAGCGGTTGGAACAGCTACCCCGGCAATTGGTTTGTTTTGTCACGCGGAATTAGTCGATCTTGCGGACAAGACAGACCTTCCTAGAATCTAATGAAGACCTAATGACAAACAAACCAACCAGACAATATCTTTCTCTAAATGCGCTTTATAAATAGTGGTGAACAAATGTGTTTAAGGGCCTACATCATGTCCAACGCAAGTTTGGAGATGCCTTCACTCCTTTGATCCAAGTAAGTTCCTTCGTCGCAAACCTGCAAGCACAAACAAGGCAAACGATTAAATAACACCTGAATATCCAATATTATAAAACATATTTAACATGAAAGTCA
>APFE031402522.1:0-16301 GCA_000404065.3 Pinus taeda | reverse complement strand
GATACTGACGTAAGAGTTAGGTACACCACCTACTAGGGGTACAAAGCTGCTTGGTAATGGGGAATAATCAAGGGTGCAGAAAGACAACTAGTCTACTGTAACTACTTTTCCATCCAATGGAAATAGGATGATGTGAAAGATAGTACATACGATGACTGTCATGGCATATGTCCAACTGCGACCCAACAAGAGATTATAGTCAATTTTTTTATCTACGACTTCTATGTCCACCATTACTTTTTTCCCATACAAAGTGATGGGGTAGCTAGCTAGGTAACCTTTTGGGATGAAAGTGTGGTCGTTGAAAGCTTTAAGGGAATTCAATGGCAGGGATAGGGTTGGAGAACCCAGAGCGAGCCAACATGAAGCCAACATGACATGGGTAGAAGCACCTTTGTCGACGACTGTTTTGTGTATACCTTTACCTTTCGAAAAGATTTGCAATTGAAATGTAAGCTGGTGGGAAAGGGGAGGTTTACATTTTTCCATGTCGAAAATTGCAAGCATGAAATCTCGTGGGTCGATACCACAATTAGCCAAATGCAAAGCTTTCCTTTGTGCTAGGCGTGTTTGTAATACTTCGAGCGCTGACATAGCTGATGGCGCTTGCGCCAAGTCTTCTACAATGTTGTAGTTTTGGGCGGCATGTGCAGATGTATTGTGCATTGTGTGTCGAAGTGCCCCTTTATGGGGGCAAATTACAAGGTCAGAAACCGGTCGTTCGATATGCAAATCATTGGGCAGCAGTGGGTTTTAACTTAAGGAAGGTTCCTCTGCATGAGCGACAGGAGCTCCATAGGATTTGTGTCTTGTTTGTAGATCTACCATTTCGAAGGTGTAAACGATAGAAGATCCTTTACCAGCTGAAGGATGTTGTGAACCATTGTTTCCCCTTGCGGGGATTAGGGATGGTTTGCAATAAGGTTTTGTTGATGCTGAGAAGGGAAAGGATTATTAAGGAATGCAAGGGTCCTACCACTATCCTTTTTAGTAATATTTTGTGCATTCCTGAAGATGCGGGCAATGATAGGTCATGTGGTCTTCAACACAAATTTTGCAAGGGAATCTGGTGGGTTTATCCTTTCCATCATCAAGAGGTGTAGTGGCCTTCTATTTTGGGGTTTGTTGCTTTGTTGACTGCTCCTCAGAAGAAGCAGTCTTTTTCTTATTCTTCATGTTATTACCACTGGGTTTTTCCATAGACTGCACAAAGTTTATTGTGGTGGTAGGAAGAGTAGTCGATTTGGTAGAGGGGTCCACTGACATCTGGGCAATGTACAGCTGAGTTGTTTTACAGCAGCCCCATAGGTTGCACCAATAATCCCATCGGCGTGTGCTCTGGGGTGCTGAGTAGCAGAGACATTGGAGTTATGGGGGGCATTGGGGATTACGTCGTAAAGAGTGCCAGACTGTGAATATATCAGATCTAAGTTCTGGGCACGACGTATGGATTGGTCTTTTATGACCACACCACCTAAAGTGACATCTTTAGCAATTGCAGGAGTAGTGACTTGCAGAACCAGTCCTCTAAGAGAAAGTTTGGGAGGGGAGGTATGACTAACCTCCGCCTATGTCTCCATTCATGTATATGATCAAAGATGTGGGTGGTGGTATCTTGATGTAATGAAGTGAGCAGATCTGTCCTAGTCTCATAGCGGATGGGTAGCTAAAAGTGCTTTAAGAATTCCATGGCTAGAGTGTCGAAGGTATTTACTGACGGGCATGGTAACTCAATGTACCACTTAGCTGTGTTGCCAGTGAAGGTGTGGAGGAAAAGATGTAACCAGACACTATCATCCACCATGGAGTTGGAAACACACCAAAGATGATAGGTGGTGATATGAGTGCCCAGATCCTCCCCTTGTTTCCCTTCGAACTTGGGGATGTCTGTTGGTATCTTATGCAAGATCGGAAACCAAAGTAAGTTGTGGTAGATGGGATCATTTGTAAGTTTGTACAAGTCGGGGATATCCAACGTTGCTAAGAAAGGAAAAGTGTGTGGTGCCCTCGACTTGGACCAAGGCGATGACATATGACTTGAGGAACCTTGCGGCCCTCCTATCATTTGAGTCCTAATATTATACATAGGTTGCGTGGTATAGTAGTTTCCTTGGGGTATGGCATTGTAGTGTGGATTTCCATTGGGAATCTGATGTTGGGGTATAGAATTTCCCCCAAGATAAGCAATGCCCCCTTAAATCATTTGAATTTGTGAGTTGGGTGCCTCCATGGATTAGTTGGGACCTCCTTGAGGATTCCCACCTGCCACAGAACTAACCATATGTCCTTGATTGACATAAGGAACACTCATGTCAATCAATGACTAACCATGCATGCCTAAGAATGGAGGGGGAACTGTTACGTTCCCGATCAGTATGTGCATATTGGGAATGCCCCCAGATACTTGAATCTGGGGGATTGAACTATACAATGGTTTCCGAACATATTGTTGGTGGACAGGAACCATGCTAATAGTTTTATATTGGGTTACAAGGAGAGTTGTATGTAGCACTTGTGGAAGGTATATAGTTTGCCACTGAAGGGGTGGAACTTGGCATCGGTTGGGTTCCACTCGTGGAGGGTATCATGTGTGGTTGTACCTAGGATAAATGGGATAGCGGGGTTCACCATCAACGGTGTGGTGGTGACTGTCGACTAGGGAAATGGTGGAGGACCAAAAGTGTCCACGAAGTTCCACGACCCGTTAGTTGTCAACGAAATGGATGGAAATGTTCCTTCTAAAGAGACAAGGAGTACAGGTGCCACAAGAACCAAGAGTGGGTCCAATGGATTCGTGATCAGAGGGTTAAAGGGAGGAAGAAATACTTCGGTAAAGAAATCTTCCGACAAACTTGAATCGTCAGTTGTCCAAACAGCTTCTATGTGAGATCTAAGAGACTAATCGGCAGAAGATGGAATCCAGTTCACTGGAGCTTGGCAAATCTTCCACAATGAGTGGAGGAAGTCCTAACAATTGTCTAGATTGATGACAAGGGTTGGATGTAGCCACGACGACCGTTAATTTTTATCAATAAATTTTATCATGATATTTGTTAAAGTCTCAATGATAGCACACGTGTACCTAAAAAATATGAAAATTACACTAAGTTGATCAATCAACAAACATAGGGAAATTACCCTGTTTTATAAGCATTGATCACTGGAGATGAAACCCAGTATCACAATGAATAACAGAGAGGGCTGGCCAAATGTATAGTTACGGTTACTCTAGAGCTTCGCCTGTACCTCAGATTGAGGGGCCAAGTACGCTCATGAAGACGAGTACCCTCCTAAAAAAAGAAGACAGATTAGGTCCGTCTGTGTCAGGTACCAAGGCAGCCCAACCCAGTCACCTTGTGTAAGTCCCTAAAAGCTTGGCCACTAAGGATACCTTAGATCACAGACACTACCGGGGGCAACATAGTCACAGACAATATGCTATGTGGGCAGGATATTTGAGTCCCCGACTCAACTCCGAAATCTCTAAGGGGATCCCCAATACACAGAGTACCCAAAGGAGTTTCAAGCGAAGGCGAGATACCTTCACTTACAGTCTAATTTTGTCTCATATTTAGCTACGCTTTGACTGGAGTGGTCTGAATAGTATGAGTGTAGAAGGAATTTTCTCTCCTTTGATGACACTAGTTTTGGTTTCTGATCTTCGGCAGTTTACTCACACAACCTATCCCAAGTCCTAGCTTGAACTAATGTTTGTTTGCTCAATAAAGAGTTACTGATTGATTTTAGGTAAATTTTATGTGTACTTTTTTATTTTCTTTGGTAAGGGAGTTGATGTATGAAATTTGACGGGACTCTGACTCAAAAATCATGCACAAGAGAATGCTTTAAAAAAAATATTCAATTCGATGAAAACAAGTTGTATTCTACAGGTGAGAGTCTTTCACATATTCATATTTATTCGATGCATCTTATTCATTATAACACATGCATAACCAACATAAATCTTTCCAATGTTTTCTAACAACTATTTGAAACCAAAATAAAGCAACTTTTAACCATCTAAACAGAAGAATGAATAAAAAATGTGGATCTTTCTTTCATAAAAAATGTTTTAAGAAAGAAAGAAAACTTATTTCCTAAAAAAAAATTCTTTCAGGACACCGATCTTGCTAACAAAAAGCAGTTGCAGACCCTCTTTCATTCCATAAGCAGGCCTCCTATCCCCTTGATTTTGCAGACACAGCTGTATATCAAGATTTTAAGGGACTAACTTTTTGTAGCAATGGCCATAGAGAATTATTGGTTCCACTAATGCTCTGTGTATGCAAACACGGAGCTTTATAAATAAATGTGTAGTCTACTAACCTACATTAGTGTGGGAAAACAACTCAAAACAGGGGAATTTAGATCAGATTCAAGGTTGAATATGTCAAGGAAGAATGCAGCAAGGTTTTGGTGGGTCAGAAAGGGAATGAAGAAGTATAGGGAGGTCTTAGAAGTAGGAGGAAACTGAGAACTGTCTGGGTAAACCAAGAACTAGATGTATAGTCCCTAACGGAGTCGCCAGTTTTACCGTAGGATAAAATACACGGTGTATGGAGAATGAAGATACCCTCAAAGGTCTTCCTATGACCTTCCGCAGACTGTAAGATTATCTGCAACCATCACAAAGTTACATGCATGTTCATAAACAATAACTAACTATCAAAGTAGGACAAATAGATTACCTCAAGCCTCCGTGTAGATTTGTTGTAGAGCGGAATGCAGCTAGGTGGAAGTCCCCTAAGCCAGCTCCAGATCAAGTGTTACACATAGAAGAGACAAGCATAATCATAGCATACAACCTTGATAACTAATACATGAATACATAAAAGAACATCTATTTGCATATAACTAAGCTACTCATGCTAAAAGGTATTGGACAAACAAGCTAATGAATGATAGTACCAACACCATGGAGTAGACAGTACAAATGTAGTTCTATATTAATGTCAGAAGAGTGATTACAACCATCTGTGGCACCAGCCTTCCCTTACCCCTCTAGCTTCTCTCTCTCTCTCCCTTCTTACCAACTTATTCTTATTTGAGACAATGCTCGACAAGCAAGTATGTTATCCTTTCAAATGATTTGACCTTTATCACCATAGCCCTAGCTTTTCTTATGTAGCAATTAAATTAGGGTTGCCAAGTTCCTCCATGATTTCCTTAGGGTAAAAGCAATGAAGTTTCCATTCTTTTCAGCTCTTTCCCATTTTCCTCCTTCATGAGGATTATAAATCCCTCAAATAGGTCAAACTTGAGATGTTTCCTTGCTTTTCTTGAGTAGATTTAGGAGCAAATATCTAGATATTTATGAGCCAATTTTCTCCTTTGACCCTTAGAACTTCATTAGGATCCACTAACGTTGTTCCTGAACTAGCAACTAGATTTAGTAGCGTCACTAAAGCACCCTTAGGTTTGCAGAGAATATTTATAAAGCAGGCTATTAGTGCATAGCCAGCGTTAGTGTGGAAACAAGGCATGTGATCTTGGTCTTTGCTTCAGCTATCATGTCTTTCCCCTCTGAGCTGATGAGGGGGTCAATTTGCTGTAAAACAGGTAGAACTCCAACTTCTCTCTCAAGTTTCATCTTTAAGTGCAAGGTCTCAATCTTTCAGGAAGTATTGATTCGCCATGTGGATTTCCCCAACTTTTCCACTTTTCTTGGTTAAAGATATAATCTCTTATATTCCTTTCTCAAATTCAAACACATTAACATAATAATAGTCATACCTTAAATTTTTGATAGGGGAGAAGGATAATAAGTATATCAAGCTTTCTTTTAAGCACATTCCTTGGTGTTGCTTTACTACCAGCGAGCCTAGACAGTACCCTGATGGATTCACCTCAAGGAAACACAAGCATCGCTTCATTTCTAGTAGGCCTAGACAATACCCCGACAAAGTTTTTACCTTAACCTCTCATCATAAGAAGACTTTCTCTTTTTCACCCTTTATTTTATTTTCTTAAATATATGCTTGAATATTTTATTGAACATAAAGATGGGTGCAAGAGGAATGCCGACTTATTAAGAGCAGGATAGGTTGTTCCTTGTTTAAGGGATTTGAAAGATACTAAAGTTAATATGCTTGTCTTAAAGTTTTTCTCCTTTCTCTTCTCTACTTGGTTGAGTCAACATGTCAAAACACCATTCCATACAGGCCTGATTTGGAATGAAGATCCTAATAAAGATACGGGATTTGTACTTCGAAAAACGGATTTCCATCGGAAACGAATCATATTTTCCGTTCAAACATCATCAAATTTAAATATATGTAAACCCAATATAGAAGAGAGGATAACAAATAAGCTAAGCATTGTTCTTCATCATAGTTCTCTTTTCAAAATTTGCCACATTGTCTTTCGAGCCAAAGGGAGTAGTTTTCATGCAAAGTATTATTAAATAAAACAGGAAAGAAAAGACATGACAAAACCACAAAAAAAGATCAAAGGAACAAAATAGACGGGGAACTGAACTAAAACCAACTTGCGAGACAAAAATAAGAAAATGAAATGAATGTGGAGACTAGATGGAGAACAATTGCATGTTGAGTATGCAAGGGTAATTAGAATGTAGTTAGGCCTACTCTTAACCTAACTAACTAGAAGGTTAGGGCTAAGTGAAATGAAATTTCCAATGTAACCAACATAAATTCACTTGACCTATAAACACAAATATACCAATAATGAAAACCAATATATAATGATGTGCAAAACAGAAGTTAAGAATGTGAATAACTTACACAAAATATTGAAGGTCTTGTTAAAAGGAAAAAAGATGTGGAATAATGACTAACCTTAACCATCCTGCAACCTTACCTTCTTGATTATCACAACAACCAAAAAACAAACCTTCATAACTTCTTGTGAATGTACTTGCATCTATGTTGTCCTCCTTAGAAAACATCCAAAAAGATCAGAAATTATTATTAGCAAATAGGCTTGCTATGTAAAATGTGTCCAACCAGTGATAGATTCGATCATGAAATTCAAAAAATCCCTTTAGAACCCCTGAAATTCTTGAGAGAATTAACTTTCAATCAAAGTACTTGAATTATAAGGAGAATTGACAAGATCAATCGATGTAGGACAACTATTGTTAGATGTATTAATGGTAAAATGATTCATTGAGTGACAATTGTTAGGACCAATGTTAAGACTAAGTTGATGAATTAGCATATGAGATTCTTCATTAGGAAAATTTTGAGGTCTAAAATGGGCCTCGTAAGAAATATTATAAAATAATAGTGAAAATAATAAAATAGGATTGGATTATGCCATCAAATTTTAGAACGAAAAAAGGAAAAACTATTTTTTCAACTCATATTTTTAGCTTATCTCCCCATGGTTTTACTCAAATTTCGAGCGTAAGTACTCGTTGGATGTGGAATTTAATTCATCATCCAAGTATTACCCATTTTGTATACTTTTAATGGACCCCACTACATGAGAAAGAAGAAATACATGAAAAAACATGATTTTAATAATGTTTTTCATGTATTTTTCATTTTTTATGGTTGACATCATCATCTTGAATACTATTGGTTCTTATAAAGATTATTTTGGTTGTACATTTTTGTTTTGAGGCCCATTTTTTACCTCATAATTTCTCTAATGTGATTCTCCATTGGTCTCCTTTGTATCTACTCATAAACCATACTAGTAATATGAAAGCTTCGGAAATAAAAAGTAATTGTTGGCCTTATAAATCTGGGAAATCGATTGAAACAAGATGTTGACAAAAAGTTAGAAGGGTATGTCAAATCATATCTAGAATCCATGTCAACATGGGGGTTTTGATCCGCTAAATGATTCAAGATTTGAATGTTGCTCGAAAGGATTATTTGGGCCAAAACCAAAATGACTATCTTAATAACATTCACGATAAAGATTAAGAGTTGATTGTTCACCAAAGAAGTTAACATATATAATTCCTTTTGCAAGTGTCGATATTTATATTTACAATAAAAATGATAAGATTCATAGCTTTGTGCATCCATAAAAAAGATATACTTTCCAAACCCATATTCAATACAAGAGATTTGCATAGAGATCAATCAAGTAAAGCAAAATATTTTATCTAATAAAAAACCAAGTCTTGAAAGTTAGAAAAAATATATTTGGAATACCAAAGATATTTCAAGAAAGAGTTTGCATCGAGTGAAACAATTCTAAGGAAATAATTTTGCGAATAAATCCATATCTGACATATTTCAGGGATCTCACTAGGATTGCGAGAACCTGACATAACCATCAATGAAAGTTGAAGTGCCTCAAATTCGTGGCAAGTTCAAGAACTTTGAAAAGTTGGATAAATACATTTTGAGGACTGATTCAGACCACAAATTTCATGTGGAAAACCACTATCAATTGGATGAACAAGATCACTATTATCTAGACGACAACCATCTGCATCACAGGTTTGATTAGATTTTTCAACTTCAACAAACAAATTACTCAAGTCAAGATCCCTTTGATTGTAAATCTAGATATATATAAATCGGAGGAAACTCATGAGAAACATATTTGAAGGGTTATCTTCATGTAAAATAGAATATTGCAAAGAATGGAATGGATTTTCTATGATTTCATTTGTTTATTCTTCATCATGGATAATCTCACCACCTTGTTTGAAGTCAAAATTCTACAAATTAGGTTGTAGATTGAGAAAGAATGACATATAATTTTCATTACAAGCCATAGGACACAAGGGACAATGAGCTGAATAAGAAGTTTCCATAATAAAATATTCTTTGATTGAATCACATTTAGGATACACATATTTCGAAACAAAATCTTCTTGATAAAATCAAAGATCAGTTGGTGCACTTGGGTTTTTGTTATCATATACAACAACAAAGTCATCCTCACTAGAATGATGGTTTCCCAAGGCTTCAGATTAGTTAGGAAATTTTATTTTGTTTGATTGATCACTGAGAATAGTAGATTATAAATCATTCGAGAATGAAAGAACATTATCATGACACTAAGGAATTCGAAAAAGAGAAGAAATATCAAAATAATCCTCACCTTTATGCTCCTCTATCTATGAGATGTGACAACCTTGCACTGATCACTGCTTAGATTTGGAAGATATTGATCAAGTAAATCAAGGGACAAGGGGCTATGAGAATGAGATTATAAAGGAGGAAAAGCATCCAAATCAGATTCAATACTGAAGTTATGAGTGTTAGTACCATTTTGAGGAATGGAGGGATTCATTTTCACCCTTAGCTTCATAAACCATTCCAAGGTTTCCTCCACTAGATTTGAATCATGAAAAGGGGATGAAGGTTGAAGGGACGGATCAATAATTTGATTTTCATATTTCACGAGGCACCCACATTGGAACTAATGTTAAAATTGGCAACTAGGGCCAAATTCCACTTTGGACAACTCATTTATGGAGATGATTATTGCATTGAATTCCTCTTTTGAGAGAACCAAAATTGGCCTAAAGATCATGAAATTTGGATAAGAAGAAATGTGTTTTTGAATTTATACCCTCACAAGTGCAAATTGTCAAGCTCATCCACATCATCATGTAGGCTCATGAAGCCCAAGAGACATGTCAATTCACCCTCAATGATTTGTATAAACAAGAGAGACCTCCAGCCTCATTTGGCACTTCACTCACTCACACAATCATATCTTTCCTTCTCTAATTGGTTCATACAAATTATTGGGTATATCCTTTCCTCATACATGTGGCAACAAAAGGAAAAATTGTAGGATTAATTTCAAGGCTGAAATTTCAGAGATTGTTGCAAGTTTAACCAATGATGACTAGGGCTGGTTTGACCTCCTTTGACTACGGTTTTTGTGTCAGAATTTCATTTTTCTAGGGATGCATCTATTAGCATAGTTACCAAGGCATTTTTTTGACTTTGACCACAGACTAATTGTAGGGTTGACTGCAAATTTTGACTAAGTTTGACCATTGTTTTGATGATTATTTTAGGTTGTCTTTGACCACTTTAACCTGTTGATGACTTTACGGTTAAGGCATATTTTAACTGTTGTTGAATGTAGATTTGACAGGGTTTTTTGACTTTTATTTTTCAATTCAATTTTGACTTTTGTACTCTCTCTCTCTACTGAACATTTTGATATAATAATAAGAAGAATTGATCAAAGGGTTTTCCCCATCTTGGGGTTTTTCCCTGGCATTCACCAAATATGGTGTCCTCTTGTCTTATACATTTATGTTTGATGTTCTTTCATCATTTACTTTCATATGATAATGGTTAATGTGATTGCTAATGGATTTTTTAGAAATTAATTAATGGAGAAATGAAATACAATAAATATTTCAGAAACACAAATACAGAAACACATAAAACAAGAGACACATATATACATGGTTCACCCAATTTAGGCTACGTACACGAAGAAAAATCCAGTCCTTCCTTTTATATTATCCAAAAAAATGAAGAGATACAAACTACTACAGATCCACTATAATTTCCTCTTCGCTCACACACAACCTCCTCTCTCTCTCTCACTTAGAATAATCGTCCACAACCGCATTACAATTCCCTCATATAAAATGAGGGGGTGCCTTGTAGGGAAAAAAACCCTAAATTAACATAACTTCTACTGTAAGACCATCTGCCTAATGAATGACTCACATTGAATACAAAATTACAATATTTTACAAGGTAATTTTTAATCTATTTTTAGCTTTGGGGGTGTTGCCCCCAAACCCTTGCCAATTGGGGGGGCTCATAAAAGTTGTCGTCACACCCCTAACCCCCATGATGAGGATAAATGGGCAATGTTTCCATCCCATTAGGAGAATGGATCCAACGCAAATGAAATGAAAACCTCTAAACAATTAGGAAGATAATTAGGCTCCACACCAAACAATCTCCCACTTGGAGGTTGATTATAACAACTCCACCACTTATTCACTTGCTGGGTAATTCTTCCACTTTGGACCTGAAAATTTCTCATCTTCATGATCATAATTGAAGACCAATTGAAGCTGAGCAGAATCTCAGTTTATCCCTAGATACAACTTTTGTTAACATGTTTGTAGGATTTTGGATAATGTGTATCTTTTCTAGCTTCAAGTGTCCATCTTCCAATATTATTCATATGAAATGGTACTTGATATTTATATTTTTAGTATTGGAATGAAATGTTTAGTTATTTTCAAGATGAATGACATTATGGCTATCACTATATAACATTCCCATCTCTTTCTTCTTGCCCAACTCATCCATAAACCTTTGTAACCAAATCATTTCTTTACTAGCCTCTGTAGCAAAAACATAGTCTGCTTCTGTTGTTGAAAGTGCAATAATGTTTTGCAACTTTGAAGACCAACTGACAATTGTTCCACCTATACTAAGCACATACCCTATGGTGCTCCTCATGTTATATTTATCACCTACCATATCTGCATTAACATATCCTTGTAGAGAAATGTTTGAACCACCAAAGCATAATGCTTGATTTTTGGTACCTCTCAAATACTTGAGAATCCACTTCACTACCATCCAATGCTATTTTCCTAGATTTTTCATGTACTTTCTTACAACTCCCACTTCATGTGCAATATTAGGCCTTGTGTAGACCATTGCATACATTAAGCTTCCAACTGCTGATGCATATGGAACTTTTCACATATAATCCATAACTTCCTCAGTCTTGGGACACATCTCCTTCCTTATTTTGAAATGGTTAGCTAAAGGTGTACTAACTAGTTTTGCATTCTGTATATTAAATCTTTCCAACACCTTTTCTATGTACTCACTTTGAGACAATGTTAATTTGTGATTTTTCCTATCTTTAGTTATTCTCATACCAAGGATTTGCTTTGCAACACCCAAATATTTCATTGCAAATGAATTTGCCAATTTTCCTTTGAGCAGATTTATAAGCTGCATGTTAGACACTACAATAAGCATGCCATCTACATACAATAACAATATAATGCAATTGTCATCATTTTTTTTCTTAAGATAAACACAGTGATCATATTGACATCTAGTATAACCTTGTTCAAACATAAAATTGTCAAATTTTAGATACCATTTCCTTAGAGCTTATTTTAGGCCATACAAGCTCTTCTTCAACTTACACACTAATTTCTCCTTCCCTTTGACCTTAAACCCTTGTGGTTGTTGCATATATATTTATTCCTCCAAATCCCCATGGAGAAAGGTTGTCTTTACATCTAACTGCTCAAGAAGCAAATCTTCTGTTGCCACTAGACTTAATATAGTTTTGATTGAAGTCATTTTAAGAACATGAGAAAAAATTTCATCATAGTCTATACCTTTCTTTTGTACAAACCCCTTCACCACAAGTCTATCCTTATACTTGTGTTTACCTCCATCTTCTTCCTTCAACCTGTAAACCCATTTATTCTGCAATGTTGTTTTACTTGCAAGAAACTTGACTAAGTCCCAAGTTTGGTTATGCATCAAGGAGTCCATCTCTTCTTCCATGGATTGCTCCCACTTATTACTGGTTTCTACTTGCATTGCTTCATCATATCTTTTTGGTTCACCAAAATCAGTCAACAATACATAATTCAATGAATGAGAGTATTGTTCAGGGGGTCTACTTATTCTGGTAGATCTTCTAACACCACTTTCAGGTGTTTGAGGTGTATGTTGTTGTTGTTGTTGTGGCTGCTTATCATTATGATTTTCAAGCACCTTTACTTTTTATGTGATCTCATCAAGCACTGTGTATTCTTTGTTTTCTTTTTCCTGTTTCTTTCCATGCATTTGATCCTTATACAAGACCTTTTCATTAAATATGACATCTCTGCTCCTAATGATTTTGTGATTTTCATAATCATATAAGCGATAACTAGAATCATTAACACCACATCCAATAAAGGTACTTTTATTTGATTTTGCCTCAAGATTTGTTCTATTTTCTTTATTAACATGAACAAAGGCTTCACAATTGAAAGCCTTTAAAAAAGAGTAGTTAACCTTTTTACCTGTCCATGCCTCGTCTAGAATACCACCATCCAAGGAACTTGAAGGCCCTCTATTTATTAGATAAACAATAATATATATAGCATTTGTCCAAAATTTTAAGGGAAATCTTGCATGCAATCTCTTGCAATTTGCATGCTCCATGATTATCTTGTTCATATTTTTTGACACACCATTTACTTGTAGTGTTCTTGGAATTATCTTCTCTCTATGAATCCCATGCTCTAGACATTAGTTATCAAACTCTTTGTTGTAGTTTTCATCTCCATTGTATGATCTCAGACACTTCAACTTCTTTCCTGTCCCATTCTCAACAAAATATTTCCATTTCTTGAAAGTATCGAATACATGAGATTCATTCTAAACATAATAAATCTAGGTTTTTCTACTTGCATTATCAATAAAAGTAATATAATAGAGAGATCCACCAAGAGATGATACTTGAGTTGGTCCCCATACATCTGTACGCACAATCTCTAATTTTTCTCTCTTCTTTTCCTTCCCAACTCTAATAAATTTGACTCTCTTCTATTTTTTGTAAACACAATTCTCACATAAATCCAAATCAACATGCTTCAAAATTGGCAACAAATTTCTTGAGTGAAGAATCGACATCCCTTTCTCACTCATGTGCCCGAGCCTATGATGGCACAATGTCATATCTGCTCCTGTTGAGGTCAAATTATTCACAAAATAAAAAATACCATTGCATAAATACAATGTGTCAAACTTTTCTCCTTTTTCTATTACCAGAGATCCTTTAGTGATCTTCCAACTTTTGTTCCAACTTTTGTCTGTGAATGTAGTTACACAACCCTAACCACCTAACTACTTTGTAGAAATCATATTTTTCTTCATATCTAGAACATGCCTTACCTCCTTCAATATCCATTAGTTTCAATTTTGTTTCTTTATAAAAACCTTACTCATTCTAATGATTTTGAAAGGTTTATCATCACCCAAATGAACATGTCCAAAATCTCCTTGAACGTAGTCATGAAAATGTTTCCTATCAAGTGTAGCATGGAATGAAGCACCTGAATCAACCACATAGGCATAAATAATATTTTATAATGAAAGAATCAAAGAATCTTGCAACAAATCACCTGTCACATTTGCTTCATGATTTTTCTCTTGTTGCCCATCTCCTTCTTTTCCTTTCTGAAATTTTCATTCTTTCTTCAGGTGTCCTTTCTTCCCACATTTCCATCATAGTATCCCTAATTTGGATTTGGATCTGCCTTTTCTTGACTTACAAAAATTTCCTATGCTCCTTCCTCTTTCCATTTTTATGCCTCTAGTCTCTGTAGTCAAAACATTACTTGATGTCTCATTAGAGCTTTTCTATCGCATTTACTCGCTAAGGATGGCACCAACAACATCATCAAACTTTAAAGTACTAGATCCAGAGACAAAGTTACTAATAGCCATAACTAATCCATTCCAACTTTTTGGCAATGAGGAAAAAAATAATAGATCCTTAACTTCATCATCAAAATTTACCCCTATAGAAATTAATTGACTGGTAACCGTGTTAAATTCATTTAAATGATCAACAATAGATCCGTCTTTTGACATATTCATATTAAATAGATGCTTCATACGAAATAACTTATTTGAGGCTGAGGGTTTTCAATATATTTTGGCCAATGTAATCATTAAACCTGTTGTTATCCTTTCCTTTGAAATTTTAAATGCCACCAACGCTGATAGACATAGTTGTATTGTTCCTAGTGCCTTTCTGTCGAGAATCTCCCATTCTGTGTCTGTCATACTCGTTGACTTCTTTGATTTTCTGCTCAATGGTAGGTATAAATATTTCTGATACAAATAATATTCCATCTGAATTTTACATAGTTGGTAGTTTTGGCTGTTAAATTTCTCGACCATAAACCTACCATATTTTTCCATTTCTCCCACTCAAACCAGGAACCCTTCTCTCCTGTGAGTTTATCACCCAAATAGACCTTTGTCTATGATACCAATTGTTATAAATTAATTAAAGGAAAAATTAAATACATAAAATATTGTGGAAACACAAATACAAAAACACATAAAACAAGAGAGACATAGATATACGTGGTTCACCCAATTTGGGCTATGTCCATGGAGAAACAATCAGTCATTCCTTTTATATTATCTAGTAAAATGAAGAGATAAAACCTACAACAAATCCATTATAATTTTCTCTTCGCTATCACACAACTTCCTTTCTCTCTCTCGCTCCAAATAATCATCCATGACCCCAATACAATTCCCTCATATAAGCTAAGGGGATCCCTTTTAGAAGAAAAAACCCTAAATTAACATAACTTCTACCATCAGATCATCTTCCTAATGAACAACCCATATTGACTACGAAATTACATTACTTTAAAAGGAAATTTTTAATCTATTTTTAGCTTTGGGGGTGTTGTCCTTGAACCCTCGCCAGGTGGGGGCTCATAAAATTCATCGTCGCCAACCCCCCTGGACCTGCATGATGGCAATTAAATGTGTGGCATTGTGTTATGCAACCAGCTTGCAAAAAGATAGAAAAGATAGATCAATGACTTAAAAATCAGCCTCTTCGAGGGGGAAACTCCTTTACATTACACAAATGAACAATTCTTGGATGATACAAATGAAAAGCCCTCCTTTCTATATATAGGAGTCTAAGGGGTCATAATATAATCAAAGCTGACATAACAATAATAATGTGAGGGCACAACAATAACAATAACGGCCTTCTATGGGGCATAATAATAAAAATATGGGGACTACATGGGCACAACAATATAATGAGGGGGTTTCACTAATAACAATAAGGGGTTACACTAGTAGTATAGGGGCCTAACTTGCCCCTCTCCTTCCAAAATGATTGTCCTCAACGCTTGAGTAGTTTTGGATGTTTCTGTATAAAATTCTCATCCTCCCATGTGGAATATTTAGCGGGTAATGTCTTCCACTTGATGAGATACTCTGAAATTGATTGATTTGGTAGCTATCAAGTTCTTGTTTTCATGACTTCTTCAGGTTCCAATATGATTTTTTCTTCCTCATCAAGTTCCGATAATATTGTTTGAACTGGGAGCTTGTCACCTATAACCTTCTTTAAGCATGAAACATGGAAAACTTGGGGCACTCGGGAAGATGCGGGAAGCTCCAATTTGTATGCCATAGTACCAATATTTTGCAGCACCTTATAAGGACCATAGTATTTTGGTGATAATTTATCATCCTTCTTAGATTGCTTGAGGGGCATTTGTTTGTATGGTTGTATTCGTAAAAATACCCAGTTTCCTATATCAAAACTTCTTTCGATGTGATGTTGATTTTCTTGTTGTTTCATTCGATTCT
>APFE031402512.1:0-25163 GCA_000404065.3 Pinus taeda | reverse complement strand
TTGGCGCAGGCCGTGGACTGTTTCCCTCTTTGAGGGTTTTAACCACGTCAAAATACTGGTGTATTGATCTGTGATCTATTTGTGAGCGGTGTCCTTCTGGTGTTCTGTCTGAGGAACTTACCCTATAAATTCCTACATCAGGATCATTACACACATAAAATAAGAAGATTAAGGTGGAAACCCTTCTAGGAGAAAAACCACCATACTGCTCTACTTCTTTATTTTATCACTATTCTTCAATATCATTATATTAGTTTGCTAGATCCTACCAACTAGGAAGCCCCAACTTCCTCTACATAAATTTGTTGGCCTCTATCATCTAGGAAGTCTCAACTCCCTATTTTAGCAAGCCACCACTTAATCATGCCTATCATGTTGAGATTTCTATCATGTCAAGTCATAATCATACAAAATCATGCAATTTGGATTGCGAATAAATTTAATTAGATTTTAGATTTTGGAAATATTTGGAATTGATTAATAAAAAAAAATCAATTTTGGATTGTGATACATTTCATATCAAGTTATAATCAACTTGAATGTACACATTACGCAATATAGTCTAGTAATCAGACCCAATACAAAAATGCCCACATTAAATTTAATTAAATCATAACTTTTGATAATATTTTAGAATTTGATAGATGAGAGAACTTCCTTCCTATCTCTTTACAATTTAAATAAAAACACTAATTAAACCTCATGAGGAGAATAAACATGTTACTACTCCTTAATATGTCTTATATAGTCGAACTATATATCCATCGTAATGTTTAAACGTATATTTTTTGACCTCGTCCATGATTGTCTTCCTGACTCAATACCTTTCTTTATTGGAATCGTCTACAGAAGGGGACGAATTGCCTGGACGGCCAAAAGTGGTCGGAATCTGGGAAAAAAAATTCAAAATTTTTATAGATGCAGTGTTTGAATCATGTTTTTGATGGTGGAAGTGAATTCAGCACCATCAAAAACCTCTAAAGCACCTAAAATTATGAAGTTTTACAACGTTTACTTGGATTTACAAAAATGTCTGCCGGATTTTTTCAAAATATGGTCATAATTTCCAAGGAAAAAAAGCATAATATTTAGTCTACGGCTTTTTTATTTCGCTCAAATTCTTATGGCCAATTGCATTATGATAATCACAATCAAATAAAACTTAAATTTAAATAACTTAAATGTCATTAAATTAAAATGTAAATAAAGTAAAGGTTATTAGAGAGAAACAAAATGGAAATCTCTGAGATGGAAAGAACAAAGTGAAAAAATAAAAGCTGAAAAAATTATTGTTTATTATTTGGAAATTTACAACGCATTAAATATATTTATAATATCTAAAGAATAGCTTGTAGAATTTTCTCTACAAATTAGCTAGCTCACTCATATCATGTAAAAAATCAAACTGATATATGCAATGTACTAAAGCATAATACTAGATCTACATCTACCATAAACTTTGCAGAAGCTTAATTGAACATGAGCAACATCAAGCATGAAGAGATATAATTGAGAATGAGAAGTAATCAACCATAACATAGAATATATAACCTGGGAAAGAACTAGCTTAAAACCCCATCTATGTATTATCAATCAAGTGGAAATCCTCAACAACATACAAAAAGAATCAGCTCAAAAGCTATCCTGCTCTCTGTGTACTCTGATGATGTAGCTCATGGACTACTTAGGCCTGAATATATAGGCTACACAAGTCCTCCAAGCTCCTATTTCCTTGCGCATTTTTGATTGGGGTCCAAGGTCATAACATGTGTGAATTGGTCACATCATACCTACTATAACCACATGTCCAACTACGCAATCCATAAGGAATAATATTCCTTTTGCATGCAAGGAATATTCACCAAGGAATATCCTAGCAACTGATAGTACATTGTCCCTCCATCTGATGTCAATTGGGTTTCTGTCTGAACTGACATGCATGAGTTATCCATGAGTGAATCTTCAGTTATTTGAAATTACCAGTTGTTACATGCATGAAAGCATTAACAAATTGAATCTCATTAATTTAAAAACTTGTTAAATTAATCTAACTAGACTTGACTCAGATAACTGAGCCAACTAATTACAACTCAATATTGCAACTCATCCTCATCCTTTAACTGATGGTTAAATCCCTCAATCAAAGGAGAAACGGTTGCATGTCCTCACATAAACTTCAAGTTTAGAATTCCTTAACTAATTAACTCAAACTGAATTAATTAATTAATTTACAAACTGCTGTTAATATCAAATTTGAATTTTACTTCCTATTTGTAGTCCAGGGACTGACTAAAATGGGAATCCACACTGAAATTCTAAAAATAGAACTTCTATTTTTATCACTTCCATTTTTCATTCCTTGTTGCCCAGTCCAGCACTGGTACCCAAACTACTATTTTTAGCACTTCTATTTTTAGCAATTTCTTGTTGCCATTTTCAACACTCCCTCTCAACAAGAAAGGCTTCCTCTCAAACCTGATCCTGTACCTTCAGAATGTTCTGCATGCAACACTTCTACCAAGTGTGGTTGCTCCAGCAACTCTCAAAACAAAAAAAACTCCCAACTGACCTCTCTGTTGAGCTAGAAACATACTCTGAGGATGAAGCTCTACCTGCTACTAACAAGTGTTGTCTCTCTTACCTCTGCATTACTGCAACATCTCCATGGATCTCACACCGTTTCACACCTCTCTGTGCTACCCTGCATTGGTGCAACACACTTGTGCCCCTCGCATTATTGTAGCCTGCTAGCTCTGTACTGTCTTGGGATTCCCTACACTGTAGCTCTCTCTGGCACTCCATTTGCATCTGTCTCTACTCGATCAGTCAGTTCTACTACTCCTCATTGGGGCTCTCGTAGCAAATTCAAATCATCAAAGTTGGGTACCACAAGGATCCTACCCCTCCTCCTTGGGATGATCACTCCACATCACCCCACCTCCTACCTGGAGGTATGGTTGCATGTGATCCCTCAGCCCAACTGGCTCGAAGTTTCCCCCTATTGGAGGTCTTTGCATGAGTATATGTCTCTACTCGATCTTCGCTCAGCTTCCCCTGTTGTGGCTACTCCACAACCTCCTGAAGCTGCTGCACCAATCGTGGCTCCTCCACAATTGTTTGAGACTTGTTCTAGCGCTGCATGTTGAGAGGTAATATACTCTACCTCTCAACCACCAAGTCTCCATCACTTGCCTTGCTGCTCAAGACTTTGCATGCATCTGGAACCTCAAGATAATACATGTTCTTGACCCGTGAACCAATCTGCTTCACTTGTCTAGTGCTGATGTGTCTAAGGTAAAACTTTCCCTTACTGTAGACTACATCATAGCCTCTGTCTTCCAGCATCATGATTGACACGAAGTTTCTCTTCAATCCTGGTACATACTTGGCATCGGTCAAGGTAAGGCGAGCTCCATGCTCCCTCTGAAAAATAATTGTGCCTACACCTGAGACACTATACTTTTCATCATTACCCATCGCTATGAGTATCTGGAAATCTTTCTCCTCCAAAGTACTAAAAAAACTCTTGTCGTCGATCATGTGGAAAGAAGCTCCACTGTTAAGAAACCAACCACTTCCCACCATGGATGAAACCATGCATGTGAAGAGTGTGAAATCCAACTTGAACTGTGAAGCAAGTGCCTCACCCTCAGATCCTTCCCTGGATCCCTTCTTGGATTTCCTCAGTGGACAATTTATAACAAAATGGCCCACCTTATGACAATGAAAGCATCACACTTTCGATTTGTCAAAATTCTTCCCACCATGGGAAGAAATGGATTCAGAAAGAGAAACCTTCTCCTTCCTCTTCTTCACCTTACTTGCCAAGGCACAATTTTCTTCATCCTCCATAGATGAAGAACCATCTCTGGTGCTTCTTCTTATCTCCTCCTGCATCAAATCCAACCAATGTCGTTCCCAATCTGGTAGTTTCTCTCTTCCATTAATCAAGTCCTGGTAGCTATGCCAGCTCTTAGGAAGACAGAGGAGTGCAAGACTCACCATGTCATCATTAGCTGTCACGATCCCTACACTTCCAAGCTCATCCCTGCATGAGGTGAGCTTGTTTAGATACATAGAGATCGTGACATCCTTTTCACACTTGATCTTTCAAAGTTTATACTTCAGTGCTAGCTTCCTCTAATCACTGCTATTCTTATCAAGATCTTTCAATGTTTTCCCACATTGAAAACGGAGTCTCCTTCCCATGGAGGCTCGAGACTATGTGATCTCGAACTCCCTTTAGGATGATTCTCCTAGCTCTAGCCACACACTTCCTCCATTCCGCCAACTCTTGGGCATTAGATCCTGAGGGCTTGGGGGCTTCTTGATCAATGAATTCCTTCACCCCGTTATCCTCTAATATTGCCTCCATGCAATCCTTCCAGGATATATAGTTTGAGCTGCCATACAGTGCATACTCAAGCCTCAAACCATAGAACGCCATTGATGAAATCGAAAATGTGATAAGAACTCGATATCTATATCAAGAACACTAAAATTCGTAATTCTCTCTCACTATGTATACAGTTCTCTACTTGATCACCTATGCTCTCATACCATGTAGAATTTTCTCTACAAATCAGCTAGCTCACTGATATCATTTAGAAATTTCACTTGCAGATCAAACTGATATATGCAATGTACTAAAGCATAATACTAGATCTACATCTACCATTAACTTTGCGGAAGCTTAATTGAACATGAGCAACATCAAGCATGAAAAGATATAACTGAGAATGAGAAGTAATCAATGATAACATAGAATATATAACCTGGGGAAAACACCAGCCTAAAACCCCATCTCTGTATTATTAATCAAGTGGAAATCCTCAACAACATACAAAAAGAATCAACTCAAAATCTATCATGCTCTCTCTGCACTCTGATGATGTAGCTCATGGACTACCCAAGCCTGAATATATAGGCTACACAAGTCCTCCACGCTCCTATTTCCTTGTGCAGTTTTGATTGGGGTCCAATGTCATAACATTTGTGAATTGGCCACATCATACCTGTTGTAACCTCAGGTCCAACTACACAATCCATAAGGAATAATATTCCTTCTGCATGCAAGGAATATTCACCAAGGAAGACCCTAGCAATTGATAGTACCTCTATCTAAACCGACATGCATGAGTTATCCATGAGTGAATCTTCAGTTATCTGGAAATACCAGTTGTTACATGCATGCAAGCATTAACAAACTGAATCTCATTAATTTAACAACTTGTTAAATTAATCTAATTGGACTTGACTCAGTTAACTGAGCCAACTAATTACAACTCATCCTCATCCTTTAACTGATGGTTAAATCCCTCAATCAAAGGAGAAGCTGTTGCATGTCCTCACATAGACTTCAAGTTCATAATTCCTTAACTAATTAACCAAACTGAATTAATTAATTAATTTACAAACTGTTGTTAATATCAAATTTGAATTTTAATTCCTATTTCTAGTCCAAGGACTGACTAAAATAAGAATCCACATTGAACTGCTAAAAACAGAACTTTTATTTTTATCACTTCCATTTTTCATTCCCTATTGCCCAATCTAGCACTGGTACCCAAATTGTTATTTTTAGCAGTGCTATTTTTAGCACTTCTATTTTTAGCAATTTCTTGTTTCCATTTTCAACATAGCTAACAATAACATGAAGATAAATATGTGAGGTGAATAATATTAATAGTTAAATGTAAAAGTCTTAATGTTATTTTGCATTGGAATTATGCCAACTTTATATATATATATATATATATATATATATATATATATATATATATATATATATATATATATAATATATATTATATATATCTATATATATATATATATATATAACCTTATCAATTTCTATTTTTTACAATATTATAATGTCACAAATACATCATAATATGATAAAATATATCCGTATATGGTAACTGTGTACCATCCTCAAGAAAGGTGTGGATATAGATTTGAAGACATGGTCATATTGGCTCCATTCATCAGTTTGTAATAGCTTTGAACCATTAGAATGCCAAAGACATGGTCATATTGGCTACATTCATCAATTTGTAATAGCTCTGAACCATTAGAATGCCAAAATATCAATTTGTTGACATCAAAATCGCATTTTACTCATCATTAAAGTAGAGTGAAGTGTCCTATACAAATTAATCTTTTCAAAATAATAGTTGAACCAATTACATTCAAAATAAATAAATTTACAATTATGCAAAAAAAAAAAACATAGAAAAGTTGTACTTTTTTTTTGGCAGATTCACTTTTCTACATTAATAAATTTGTTTGGAAATATTATCCATAAATAAAGAAGCATCCATTGAATTTCTCAACAAGATTTTCTTTTGAAAAATAAATAAATAAATAAATCATACAACACAATATTAATATAAAAAAAATGTTAATAATAATTAATAAGCTGTAAGTGAATCATTTTTAAAAGTGTAAATAAAATGTTAATATATAGGCGAAACTATTAAAAAGAACTTGTTTTATTTTTATTTTATTTTCTTAATTATTAATTAAATTAATAATAAATATTAAGATTTTAATATTATTTTTTAAATGTAATTATTTATTTATATTAATAAATTTTAAGTGAAATAGATAATATTCCCTCTGTGTTCAAGCTTTTGTGATCCATAATGAATTAAGCAAAGTATTTCCGTAGAAACCACATGAGAGAATTTTTTGGCGGATGCGTTTCGAACCAAGAAGTGTGGTTCATCATCTGTCCTGATGATGAACCAAACTTGTTGGTTTAAAAAGCATCAGCAAAAAAAATCTCTCATGTGATTTCTAACGAAAGACTTTGCTTAATAGATAATATTCTTATTTTGAACATTTAATTAAATTTGATTAATTAAAATATAACAATTTTTAAAATAAGAATAAAAATTATTTGTATGATAAACATTTTTTATTAAATAGAAATTATCATCTTATTAAGACATAATAATATACAAATTTAAATTAAAAAATATTTTATTAAAAAACATTTAAATAAAAAAAATTTAGATTTTTTTTTTTTTAAATATTAAGTTATTTGAATTCAAGCTTTTGTCATCCGTTTCGTAATGTATAAAATATTTTTCAAAATAAATCACATTGAAGATTTTGGTCGACGCATTTGGAACCAACAAGTGTGGTTCATCTTCTGGACAAGATGAAGAAATAGATCTAGGAAGAAGGTTAAATAGGAAGACAGGTCAACCTAAAGGCTAGAAGAAAACGACTATATTTGACTAGTGGAGGAGAAGGGAAATGTTAATATTATTTAAATAAATTATTATTAATTTATTTATTGTTTATATATATATGTATACTTATTAATTTATCTCAATGGTTATATGACTAGGGTTTATTTAATAATATTAATTTAATTATAAAAAGTTTTTTTTTAATAAAAATATCGAATCAAAATATTAATAAATCTTAATACTAATACTAATAATAATAATAATAATAATAATAATAATAATAATAATAATAGTCATAATACTAATAAAAAAGAAAAATCAGATCATAAACAAGAAAATGGACAAAGAGCCAAGGCAAAGACGGAGAAGAATAAGAAGAGAGGACGGAAACCTAACATCGACTAATTTTCTAGCCGTCATCTCTATTAATATTGTTGGAAGACCTCTCAATTTCAATGGCTTCCCTAAATTTACGATGATGAAAATGAGGAATCTTAGCGATAACCCTAGTCTCCTCAATGCAGGTATGATGCTTTCTCTTCTCTACATGTTCGGCAAAAGATGAAGATCTGGTCCTCCCATGCTTGATATCAGCAACATGTTCCTTAATCCCCTAGTTAATAGAACGACCAGTTTCACCAATGTATGAGGTTCCACAAAAGTTAAGGGATGATATAAACACCTTTCATATCCATAGCGTTCACCTGGTCTTTAACAGGCTTTAGGGAACGTCTAATGGTGCTGAGGGGTCTAAAGGTCGAGGGAATATTATGCCTTTTCAAGATTCTCGCAATATTATCTGTCATCCATTGGATGAAGGGGAGGTGAACTCCTAAACTGAGATCAATTTGTTCTTTCTTGACCTTGGGACCCTTGCTCGCTTTGAGGAAAGCTCTGACACCCTGCTGCCTACAATACCCATTCTCGACAAAAACATTAAGGAGGTGGGAATTTTCTTTAAAAAAGTGGTCTTCATCTGAAATTCTTAGAGGACGAGTGGCTAACGTGATGAGAACACCTATCTTCTAACCAAGAAAATTGTGGGAATTGGCATGAAGATACTACTTAGTATGAGTCTTTTTTTGATACACCTCATGGGAGAAATATGCATCAGCTTTCCTATAAATGAGGACATCAAGAAAAGGAAGGCAACTATTGACTTCACGCTCCATAGTAAACTTTATGGAGTTAGACGGATTATTGAGATGTTGGAAAAAGAGATCTAAATTATCTGGCCCGTGATGCCATATGGTGTAGGTGTCATCAACAAATCTTCTCCAAAGCTTGAGTTTAACAATAGTTGAGGATAAGGCCTTAGATTCAAAATCTTCCATGAACAGGTTGGCGACGATAAGGGATAGGGGGGAACCCATAGCAACCCAACAATTTTGTTCATAGAACTCGCCTTCAAAATAGAAAAAAGTAGAAGTGAGGCAGATCTCAACGAATTTAGCAGTGTGGAGATCAGTAAAGCGAAAGATGACATCAAGGGTTTCCTTAATGGGGATGCTAGTGTATAGGGAAATAACATCAAAACTGACCAGATTGTCACCAAGTCCAAATTTAAAATCGTTTAACTCCTTAACAAATGAAGAGGAGTCTTTGACAAAGGACTCTGTCTGCCCCACCAGGGGCTTCAGCTTCATGGCTAAATACTTAGCTAAAAGGTAGGTTGGCCCACCAATGGTGTTGACAATGGGTCTAAGGGCGACTCCCGCTTTATGGATTTTGGGAAGCCCATATATCCTGGGAGTGATAGGGTTACTCTCAACCAGCTTATGGCTAAAGGAGCCAATAGTGCAACTAGATTTAATAGCAAGAGCAACCATCCTAGAAATATTTTTCAAGGGATTCTTGTCTAGCTTTCTATAGCTACCACTATTGTTCAGATGATCCAACATCTTCTTTTGATAATATTTCTTATCAAAGATAACAACATCCCCTCTTGTCAGCTTTTAAAACAACGATGTCTTGGTTCTTATTCAAGGCTTAAGTTAATCTAAGTATTATTTAAATATAAAATATATAATAAAATAGAAATTTAATATTTAATATAATTTTTTTTCAAAATTTATTATAGATTTTCTGAAAAAAATTAATGTAATGTTCTGTAATGTAAATTATATATATATATATTTATATTTTTATTTTGTAATAAATAGATTAATTTTTATAAAAAATTATGTATATTTAATAAATGATTATATATGTTGACCACAAAGAAAGGGGAATTCTTAGAATAGGTAACATCTTTGTTGATCACGTTGATTATAGAGCAAAAGGATGAGGGTTTCTTGGAGCTCTGCAACCCTAATGGTCACGTGGCCATGAGGTAGGCGGTATGGAAAACCTCAAAAACAAGCAAACAAGCGGCACTGAAACCAAGTGAGTACAGAAATGACAGAGGAAGTCAAGAGGGGAGAGATCCCCTCCTATAGAGATGCAGCAGCAGGAGAGGGAACAAGCAAAAACAAACTGGAGGAGGAGACAGGGACACCAGGACCAGTCCTCGGAACAAGATGGCAGGTAGGAAGCAAAAGGAAATGCTTACCATGTGCAACAAAAAAACTAATATTTGTTATTCCCATGAACAAACTCAAGTGCTATAGAAGTTATATGAAGGACCACACATTAATATGAAATTTCATCGGGTTCTAGCCATTAGAGAAAGACCTAACAAGATGGATACAACAGAAATGGCAACCCCGTGGCCACATAGAGTTGAAGCTAGGCGTGCGCAGCTTCTTTACGGTAATCTTCTCAAACCTACAAGATATAGAAAGAGTGTTTGAAAATGGTCCATATTTTCATAATAATGCAGGTTTATTCATGAGGTATTGGGAGGAATGTTATAACCGTAATATAGAAAAATTCCTAGCAGCTCCAGTGTGCGTAAGACTGTTTGGACTACCAATGGATTTTTGGGACCCAGAGATTCTGGAAGGAATAGGAAATACCATAGGTAGCTTTGTAAAAATAACTGAATCAACAAAGAAAGGAAGATATACCTCTTATTCAAGAATCCGCGTCTATATGAACATAGAGAACCCTATCCCAGGGGTAGTGGAGCTAGAATACCACGAGGAGGTGTGGCAGTAGGCACTAGACTATGAACAAATCCCTTTCAGATGCATAAAATGCCATGAATATGGGCACCTCTACAAGGAATGCCCCCTTAATATAGAAGAGGAAGAATGGAAGAGCAAGCAGAAGATAATGATGGGTTTCAAGAGATAAAAAACAGGAAAAAACCCACAAAGGAAACCCTTAAGAATGGAACAAAAGAACAACCAGCCAAAACAAATAAGGAAAATAGGTTTGAAACCCTACAGGTAGAAGAAGAAGATTTAGAGATCCGAGTAATGGATTATCAAGAGGAAAAAGAACAGAAAGACAGACCAAGTCAAGACACAAACAACACTAAACATAAAACTGAAAGAAATAGAGGAAAAGGTAGGAAAAGAAATGGAGGATAACCAGGAAAATGAAGTAATGGAAATAGATACTAGTAAAGGGGAAGACCCAATGATAGAAGAAGAAACTTTGAGGAAACTTCTGGACAAATTGAGACACTAGGACGAAAGGTTTATCCTAGAAGAGGATAAAAAATTATACAAGGAAACCTTCCAAAAATATAAAGAAAAACAAGATCAAGGAAATATAGGAATGAATGAGCAACTAGGGATAAAACTTGAAAATAACCAAGAACAACAAATTAAAGGGAAAGGAGGAAAAAAAAGAGGTAGAAAGAATCTTCAGGTGTCAACACAAGTCATGGGAGAAATGCTAGTTAATATGGGAAGAGTAGTATCGCTCTCAGTGGTCTTCCACCAAACAACCCCATCCACCCAATGATAATTACATCCTAGAACATTCGGGGTTTTATTAGCAAAGGTAAGCAGAGATACCTAGCAAAAAGGATTAAAACAGAAAAACCCCAAATTATGTTGCTACAAGAAACAAAAATAATAGGGCAGAAAATGGACGAGATTCTAAAAATAATCAAACCTACATATGAACGTATGACAATTGATGCAAAAGGTAGTGCGGGGGGAATTTCCATCTTGTGGAACTCTGCAGAAGTCACTGTAGACTATTCGATAGGAATGAAAAGGATACTTTCAGGGAGATTCAGACTGATAGGCCACAGGGACTGGTTCTTAGTTTCTTCGATTTATGAACCCAATATAACAGTGGAAAGAGGGAACTTCCTCACCCAACTGCAACAGTTAAGAAACATGCACACAGAAAAATTATGGCTGATAGCAGGCGATTTTAATATGATCACATCAAAAGAGGAAAACAAGGGGGGACTGCAATGGGAGGAACCAAACATGGAAAGATTTAGAGAAACTCAATCAGCTTTAAAAATGATTGATATACACACCATTAATGGAAAATACACTTGGAACAACCGAAGAGGAGGAAGCAGGCAGATAGCTTCCAAGTTGGATAGGTTTCTAGCAATAGAAAACTTTATAGGGAAAGACATATTCTATGAAGCAACAATCCTTCCATGCCAAGGATCAGACCACTGGCCCATAAAACTAGAAATCGTTGTGAAAAATCAAAATCAGAACAAACCTTTTAGGTTTGAAGTGTTTTGGTTGCGAGAACCAGCCTTCATAGAAAAAATTGAACAATGGTGGAAGAATAGTGAGACCGAAATAAAAGGAAGGAATAAGATACACACACTCCAATTAAGATTAAAGGAGCTAAAAGGAAAAATAAAGAAATGGAATAGAGAAGAATTTGGCAATATTCAAAAAGGCCAAGAAAATCTTTAGACAGACATGAAAAGGATACAACATAAAATAATAGAAGAGGGGAGAACAGAGGAACTAGCTCAAGAAGAAGGAGGGGTTTTAAACGAGCTGAAGGAAAGAAGAAAACAGGAGGAAATTTTATGGAGACAAAAGTAAAGACTACAATGGCTGAAAGATGGGGAAAGAAATACAAAATTCTTCCACATAGCCATGTAGCAGAACAAGCAGCAGAATAGAATATTTTCTCTAAGAGATAACCAAGGCAACAGGTTAATTTAGAAAGAGGAAATGGAGAGACTACTGATACAACACTTCAAAGGCATCGTGAATAAGACACAAAACAATAGAGAAGAGGAGATAGCAAAAATAAGTCAATATATACCCAGAAGGGTGAATTGAGAGTAGAACATGGCACTCCTAAGGGTAATCACTAAAAAACATGTAGAGGAGACAGTGAAGACTATGGCTAAGAACAAAGCCCCAGGACTGGATGGATATACAACAGAATTCTTCCAAGCAACATGGAGTTTCATGAAGCAAGACATTGTAAATGTTGTGGAAGAATCAAGATGCATGGAAAGAATGCACCCAACATGGAATGCAACCTTCCTAGCATTGATATCGAAGCTAGAAAGGCTAATGAACCTCAAGGTTTTAGACCAATAGCATTATGTAATGTTATTTACAAAATCCTAGCCACCATAATGGTGAACAAATTAAAATCTATCATGTCATAATTGATCTCTGAAGAACAGACAAGGTTCGTGAAAGAGAGATAGTTAGTGGATGTATCATAGTTGCACAAGCGGCGATTCATTCACTGGAAAATTCGCGACACAAAGGTATTATGATCAAACTCGACTTAGCTAAAGCTTATGACAAGCTAAGATGGGAATGCCTCCAGAGAATCCTAAAAGCTTATGGGTTCGATGATAGATGGATCGAATGGATAATGTCTTTGATTACCACACCAAGTATGTCCATAATGCTAAATCGAACCCCTATAGAAAATTTTAAACCGTCCCGAGGGTTTAGACAGGGGGACCCTCTCTCACCTTTCCTGTTCATAACAACAGCTGATGGGTTAGGCAGATTAATAAAATCAAGAGTGAACAGTGGAAAGCTGAAAGTCCTTAGATTGTGGGGAGAAGAACTAACCATTACACATCAACAATTTGTAGATGATGTAATGATGTATGGCCAAGCCAATCTTAAGGAAACGAAGAAATTACTGGAAATCCTTGAAGATTTTACAAAAGAATCAGGTACATATATAAATAAAGATAAAACAGAAACCTTATTTTTTAATACCCCAATGATCTCACAATCATTGCTAGCCAGAACAATGGGGTTCCAAATAGGGAAATTTCCCACCAAATATCTGGGTGTCTAGTTGAGCGATAAGCAAAATAGAACAGCTAACTAGGGAGGCTTGATAGGGAGAATTCAAAAAAGAATGGACAATTGGACGTTCAGAATGCTAAACATACTGAGTTGTCTCATTCTCCTTAAGTCAGTCCTCCAAGTAATGCCAATATACCAAATGGTCAGTCAAGCTATTCCAAAAAATATATGCCAAAAAATGGTGGAAATTTTCAAAAAATTTCAATGGCAAGGAACAAACGAAACCAAAAAGTGGGTGCTACTCTCATGTAAATGGCTGAGCAAATCTTTAACAGAAGGAGGATTAGGGTTATGTGATCCATATATACTAAACCAAGTAATGGGTGAAAAACTATGGTGGAGGTGGTGTTAAGGAGGAGAAGATCTATGGAAAACATAATGGGAAAAGAAATATGAGATGGCAAGGTCCCTTGAAGGAAAATTGTGAAACCAATCAGAAAAGAAAGGCTTAGCAATTTCGAACCTAGCAAGATGGAATAGGGACCTGATAAGAGAACATAGTTTCTGGGAAATCAGGGAGGGTGACAAAGTAAACTTCTGGAAGGAGGCATGGCAACAGAGAGAAACCCTCAACTAGCAACCTCAACTCCAAGATATTCAACAGTTCACCACCCAAATGGGGGAAGACGTAGCCAGGAATTATTGGCTGCCTGATAGGGATGGTTACTAGAGAAAATGGAAAATGAAAAGCCACTGGCAAGAAGCACCATAAACAGAACAATGGGTAAATTACAAAAAAGAGATGGAGACAAGGAAAATTTCATTCAAAGAAGGAACATACATTATAAGGTGGGGAAAACCCATCAAAGGAATGTTCACGACAACAGAAGGATACTCCATAAAGGCTGATAGCACCAGTAACCCAGACATCAAAAAATGGGATAGAATCTGGAAAATGAAAACTTGGCCAAAGGTTTCTTTATTTACCTAGATACTGTCCCATGGGCGAGCCTTAACCTGGGACCAGTTGAGAAGGAAGGGGATGCACAGACCATCACGTTGTGTCCTATGCTAGGAACAAGAAGAGACAATGGAACACTTGACAAACTCTTGTAGCATCAGCAACACCCTATGGCAAAACCACCAACAACTCTTCGAGATTAGCGAAAAAGAAACAAGCAACATAAATACAACTGTAGAGAAATGGAGGAGTAAACCGTATCGTAATATAATCTTGAACCAAGCCTAGAATCTATCCATAGGGTTCTCCCTGTGGAACATATGGAAGGCAAGAAATCAATTGATTTTCAAGGAAGATGAAAAAGCTAAGAAGGAAATATGGAGCCAAACTATACAGAACATAAGAGAAACCATATCCTGGAGAAGTGGAATGACGAAGACTGGAAGACAGATCCAATGGAGACATGTATTTTTAATCACTTGCAAATAAAAATAAGCACCACACGCATGGCTAGAAGAGAATATAAGGCAAGTAAAGTTGGAGAAGAAGACCACTACAGGAACCCGCCAGAGGGATTCACAAAACTAAACTTCGACAGAGCGGCAAAAGGGAATCCAGGGGAGGCGAGCATAGGAGGGATATTTAGAGATGACGGAAGTAGAACCCGCTGGGTTTATGCGATGGACTGTGGAAAGGCATCAAATAATAAGGTAGAATTCCATGCGCTAAACAGGGGGATAGAAATAGCCATCTGAGAAGGGTATCAAAAACTCCAGATAGAAGGAGATTCGATGTTCATGATAGAAACACTCAAACAACTACAGCAAGGAGTACCAGCAGAGAAGCTGAGTCAAAGCTGGCGGGTGGCAAGGATAATAACAGAAATAAGCCACCAATTGTGGAAGATAGCCTACATCATACCTTCCCATGTGAGACACAAAGGAAATGCTCCTGCAAATTACCTTATGAATTGGGGGTGTCGAAAAGGGGAGCAGCATCTGGACGTAAGCGTGGAAGAGCTCCACCAAAAAGAAGATATGGAGCAATTGATACAAATGATAGAACAAGACAGGATCCAGAGCGAGCATCTAGAGAACTCGCCCGAACATGACGGGAGCGGAGAGGGAAAAGGACAGATGCAAGAGGAACAATACAGGACAGAGGTGGAGCAGGACAGGGTAAGATCAGAGCTCTGTAGGATGACAGAGGGGGCTAGAGGAAGGACAAACCCAGAGCGTACGGGGGCATAGATGGAAAGGAATGGAAGAGGAGAGGACAGGACAGCAAATCCGAGGACGGGCAACAAATTAATGCCAAGTGGCAGGGCAGAGTGAGTGAACCGATGGCAAGAGCAGCCAGGAGAGGAAAGAAGTTAATGAAGCACAATGGACAAGACAGGAGGGAAGGGGGGCGTCCCTAGGCGAAAATAGGACAGCTGGTGATAAAGACAAGAGGAGGGAACGAAAAAGGAATAAAGACTAAGGAAAAGGGGAAAGAGGTATTTTTCATGCAGATGAGAAAGAAGAAAGGTGGCGAGAATGGAAAAGCAGGCAACAAGAGGAAGCAGAAGGGGGAAGCAAGGCGAAGCATGGTAAAAGGGTATGTGATATCTCTAGTCTTAAATTGTGAAAGTGTAAATTGTCTGGAATATAGGTTAGGAATGCAGTATGGTGTGCATATCTGGTTTGATCACCTTAATTGTCACAACAATTCTAGAGGTCTGAAAGGAAATTACCTCAAAGAGTTCCTGGGTGCCAGGGACAAAGAGAAAGACAAGAGAGATGGTGAGAATTATGAGAGCAAATGCTTGCATGAATCAATTTCAACCGACCCCCACCTTAGAATAGAGGCCCTGGTATATCCTATTCTAGGGAAAGGAATGTACCTTCCGCCTTGGACGAAGGTAGCGGGGAAAGAAAACTCCAAAATCCCTGGGGGATGGAGTTGCACCCTAGGGAGAGGGGAGAAATCTTAGCCAACAAAAACCTAGCTGGTAACTCTGAGAAAACCAAGCCAAGGGGAGGCCTTTGTAACCCAATTCGCACCAGGGGCGAACCCTCGAGGGAGAGAAGGAAAAATAACCAAAACTGGGTGTTTTGCATGCACTGGGCTAAGCAAAGTAACCATAGGTACCTCACAGCTAGAAGAATTATTAAGGCCAAAGCCAAACAAAGTAAAGGAGGAAGCGAGAGGTCAGAAACACAGAGGGTAGGAAACCGGAGGATGGGAGAGAAGAGGTAGGGGGTGGAGAAAATCCATGGATAATAATGTAAACTCAAAGGATATGACTGACATTTTGTGTTTATTCTGTGATAGGTCTCGCATCAGAAGAGGGCAAGACCATGAAACAGAACAAAGAACAACAGGAAAAGAGTGGTAAAGGCCAAGTGGAAAGAAGAATGGCTCCAAGGAGAAGAAAAAGGACAGTCAAGAAAGAAGAAGGCACCAGCAGTCAAGGAAAGAAAAGGGGCAGGAAGGCTGACGGAGATCAAATGAAGAAGATCATAGACTCTTACATGGAAGGGAACCCAAAGGAGGTTAGAGACTAGATTTTGAGTTGGGAGAGAGATTTAAGAAACAACCTCAGGTGTAGAGACACACCTATGGAAGAATGGGAAAGAATGCTAAAGGACCTAGGGACAACAAATGGCAGGCAATCGCTATTTAAAAAGACCCTACATCAATACTGGATCATGAAACACATCGTATCCCGGGCTATGACTCTTCACCACGAACACATGGAAGGAGAAGTTCTAGACAAACAAGAAAGTAGCAAGGAGAAGGACCCAGTCCGGGCAGAAATTCTCAAGGATATAGCAACCATACAAATCTAGACTTACAGGAACAATCTCGCATTGGGAATGATCGAACAGACTCTCACAGAGAGCAAGTGGAAACTGGCACAGGAACGTGAGCTGCCAAGCCTTGGTGCAAAGGCTTCGGGCCTTGGCGCAAACGCCTCAGTTCAGATAGCATCTTCTGATGAGGAATAGTCTAGAGATCCTGATAATTTTGTCTTTGAATTTTGATCTAGATGAAGGAAATAGGGATGTCTGTTTTGACCTTTAGCGACAATAGTAGAGATAGTCAATATAAAGGCAGTGGATGGATTCTCATGAACTTATTCAAATTTTGGAATGCTTCTAACGTTGATCGGCGGTCACCTGGTTTCCTCCGGGCAAGTGACTAACCAGAAGATATGAATGTAAAAACTTTTGAAAATAATTAATACATAGAGTTCTACCATGTTTAAAAAAAATAAAATAAAATGATTATATATGAATTTATGGTATCTGAATTTTGAGAATAACTATCAACCTGCCAGAATAGTGGCAACTATTGATTCCTGGTATTTGAACTTTTTGGGATGATATATTTTATTGGTGGATCTATTACGATTGAAACGATGTAAAAATTTAGGGTCTCATCTATTGAAAATAAAATATTATAATTTTTTTTTTTAAATTAGATGCAGATATACTATTATTATTTATTAAGCCGTGCACAACATTTATTTAATTGTAAAATATTTTTGACAAAAATATTTGCAATGTATGTAATTTACTTAAAAAAAAATTATAATATTTTGTTTAATATCTTTGGCTCATACAACATTGTGACGAGACGAGAAATTTGACATAGATGGGTGTACGAAAATTAAAATGGGTGTAAAATTGTTTATTTCGACGAGTCAATGTTCGCATAAGATTGGATTAATCTAATTGCTTTCTTTAGAGTTCGATGACAATATTATATTCTGTCTCATTTGACTCCGCGAGTTTCCATTATTGATGTTTGGTTCAGCAACTTTGTTGTTTGGGATTTATTTTTAAATAGATTGCCCAAATATATTATATTTTTGCAATGACTTGAAAATATTTCCCGGCATCAAAATTTCATATTAATTATTTTACTATTTTCGTCGTTTATTATTTAATTCCATGTAAATGGTAGCATTACAATAAGTAATATTATAAATGGATTTTAAAATTATTATTTATATGAATTTATTTATACAGATTAAATAGAAAATATGTTTTGTTATTAATATATTTTTAATTTCTATTATATTTTTTACATAAAATTGATAATTAAAATGATAGGTTTTTACAATTATTGTTAATATTTTTTCACTATTCCAAACTCACCAATAATAAACATCTATTAACCTATGTAAATATCATTTCTATATTTTGTGTTTTGTCCTATTTTTATCACTTGCGTGGTTTCTATAAAAGCAACTTAATACCTTTTTTCATTATGAATCTAATATATTTTCCTTCTACGATTTTCTATTTTTTTCTTTTAATTTTTTTAAATAAATATTAATAACTTTAATATCACAACTACTATGTAAATGAAAATATCAATTACTTTCATTATGTTATTTGTTCATTGTGATATTTCAATATTAACACCTCAATACCTTGCTTTGAATAAGAATCAATATCTTTCATTCTACCATTTTACTAAATTGTGTTTGCTTTAATTACTTTAAATAAATATTAAAAAACTATACTATTACAGATACCATGTAAATGAAAATATTAATTACTTTCTTTATATATTTTTTTATTGTGATATTTGAATATTAATTTTCTTTCTTTATAGATTTTGTGAAGCAGATATGCTTACTTGGTATGATTTTTCCACATTTAAGATCATTACTACCTATGTTAGCATGGTAGTTGGTTTGGGCTAGTTTTAAGTGACTCCCTTCACACTAGGTTTTTGAATGTCTATTAATTACTTTTTGAATGTCTATTAATGACATCTATTAGGTTTAAAGATATAAAATTTGATCCATTTCAGAGTTATCTTAATTGTTGACAATATTACAACCATTGATTACCAATACAATGGTCTTTTGTCTCAAAGGTTTATCATCAGGTAACTTTTGAAATACTTTTGAATTTCTTTGTTGATGAATAAGTTAGCACACGTTGAATGTTTTTTATTTTTATTTTTTCCCTATTTTTTAGAAAATTTGTTAACTAGATTAGTGCGAACCTCTCTCCAAAGTAGGTCTACCATTCTAACCTTATCACAATGACCCAACATATCCCTTTGTATAAATTGACCCTGAGTAGAGGGAAAAAATTACCATGCTCCAGACTACTTGAGTTAGAACTCTAGACAACAAACATTGCATGGTTGTTTTGTAAGATGAATTCCTCTTAAAGGAATTATTAAGGAATGGGTTGATGAGGTATGGAAGACATACGGCTCAGGGTGTTTGAGCATTTGAAGCCTTCTTGTTCTCATTTTTAGAAGAATCACATTGTATTGTGATTATATCTCATCATAGTTAGATTTAAAAAACCTAATTGATCCCATCCTTCATGTTCTGCTCATTTTTAGAAGAGTTACATGAAGAATTATGTCACATCACCAGAAATATCATTATTTATAAACAACAATATACAAAAAATAAAAGAAAACTCTTTCCATTTCACATATGACTGTAATAAAAATTTACCAACAAATCATGCATTTTTACTCTAAGGCTAAACTTAATGTTTCTAAGCCAATACGCATATCCATGATACACCTTACTATACATTTAAATATGGTTTGGAGTTCTGACATAATATTGATGTTATTTCGATTTCTTTAACATTTAATATCCCATTACGACTATCCACCTTACTACATACTTAACTCCTAATGAATTTAACTTGGCCCTCCCTAGTGTTGGAGGTTCGGATCTTCTAGATTGTTCTGTGTGCCTTCCACCTGTTGAGTTGTGCCTTGGGATGGTTACCGTTATCACTCCAGGAAACTCTCCTAGGTTGTAGCTCGGAGATGCCTCGTAACATATAATCTTCAATATTGTTCTCAGAACTATTAGAATGGATGATGGTTTGGAACAAGTCAGATGACCATTTCATCTCTATTTCTACTCAAGACATGCATGAACACTCTCAACAACACAAGGCTTTAGGCCACTAATGCTCAATAGTTTGTAGATTTAATGGATAGATGGAGAATGTTTAACTATACCAGCAGATTACATATATGACAACACATATAAATGGCTAGCTACAGGTAGTGAAGAAGCTTGCAAATCTAATATATCAAAGTAGAGATAAGATGGCAGTTATCTGGCCTCAGATACACAGAGAACATGAACGAACTGTTCAAGTGCAAGCATAGAACAGAAGAGAAATGAATATTGAACATATAACAACAAAAGAAGTGTGTATTACTAAAGGATGCAAATGAGAAGCTTGAAGGAACATAGGAGGAACAATCTCAAAAAGTTGAACCTCTGTTACATCTAGTTTTCTGCCTTTTATAGGCCTTTTACAATGATCATGAGATTTCTAGAATGCTCAGAGTCTTAACCTTGTCTAATCTGCCGCTTAACGATTTGATTCCCTCAATAGGTAGGCATGGCTCAGAGGTTTTCCTCTTCTGACAGAGGAATAACCATATTTAGATATTTTGAGCAGCCTACTGTGATGCCTAGGAGACCTCTCGTGCCTGAGATGCCCCATCATGTTTGTTAGGATGGTTGTTGCACTGGCAGGACTACTAATGCCCCATGATTTTGTTTGATTTGGGTTGCGCCGTGTAGTGGCCCTTCCCCTTCCGGGCTCAGTTTGCTGGCTATCGTCTCTCTATCGAATCCTTGTTCTGGTATGTAACATGACTGCAAGACTCCTCTGAGGATAGCTGGCCACCTGAACCTGCAATGCAGTGGCTATCATGCCTATGAAATCCCTAGACCAGTCTCTTTCAGATGATAGCCATGAATGTTTTTTTGTTGTTGTGGTTGTTTGGGTCATAAACAACAAAAACGATGCAATACTGCTAAATCCTGCCCATCATTGTCCCTTTTGGGCCTCAAAGGTCTTAGAAAAATGGTTCATTCTTTTCGCGGGTCCACCCATGATGCCATCGCCAGTCATACAAAGCCCGCTCTTGTGTATTTTCTGTGTATTTTTCCATGTGGGAAAAATATTAAAAAACAGGAAAAAGCAGCCCTTGTAGACCTCAATATTCATAAAATATTGCTTCCCGGACCCTTTCGGGTCCGTGTCTTATCGCATATCACAAACATGGCTTCCCTTTGTATTTCGCTCATGCAATGAAAATACACCAAAAACCACTGAAAACAAACTTAGCGCGGACTTGAAATAATATGCAATAGAGTGTTATATAACCATCAGTTTTGGTTATCGCATCGCAAATACGTATGTGCGAAAGGCCCCGACCCTTGGTGAAGCACCATTGCGATACACTGATTTGCAATCCTGCGATGCGAAGTGCGCCCTCCGACCCTTGGTATGGCGCCGATTAACTCTGATAGTGATCCTTCATCGTTGATAGCAAATCACAGTCCCACTTGGTCCATGTTTACCCCGCCATCTTACCTCCACCGATGCGATACAATGCTGCAATTTGATCGCAATTGCATATCGCTATATGTAAATGCCCTACCCCTTGGTCTTCCCAATTTGCGATCTACCGATTACATCTGGGCCATTGATCGACCAGATCGGACGGTGGTTGTGCATTGTTGGGTTTACGCTTACGGAAAGGCTTTTCTTGTAGCTTTTGAAGTGTTTAAGCCTCCCGATAGTGTGTTGTCGCCCTTCCAAGGGCTTTCCAGCTGCGACTATTTCGATTAGTGTATGACCTTTGACAAAAAATGAAGATCTTAAGAGCATGAATGGATCTCTTGGCATGTTTTTTAATCAGACTTGCAGACTTTGGGAGTGTTTTGAATCCATTTTTGATTCCTTTGCCAGCGGAGCTAACAGCCACCTTATCCACGGTCCACCGGGTAGCATGCACATTGAACAACATAGTGTGCAATATTATCCTCTTGACATTTCCTTTGCAGCATGGTTTGGCACTTTCCTCACTGCTCGACAGAACTCTTCCGCTCAGACTCCATGGTTCCAGGGTTTCGCAGGTATACTCTTATGCCCAAGGTTATTTGGCAAAGTTCTTCTGGGTTCTTCATAGCTTCCTCATGTTTGAAACTGGGCTGTTGAGTTTGCTGAGGTCATTATGTCACCTTTATCCTCAAGAGCTCCTCTGCCAGAGAATTTCTCTTCACGTAACCAGTTATTCTCTTCCCCTTAGTAAATTTTTCACCATATTCGTTATTCCATTGTGTAACAGGGTTTTCTTTGTTGATTTCCAAGGCTCCTCTAGAGGGCTTACGCAACATGAAAACTGCCAAAGAGGGTTGGGTCTCCACTTCTTTACCCATGATCGCGGGATGCAAACTTCGCTTCCACACTAGGTAATGTGAAGAGGGGATTAATTGTATCTTGTGAAATCTTGCTTAAGGGTTTAGGGTTTCATTCCACCGTTAACTTATTTGTAGGCTTGGGTCTTTCTAGAGCATAAATCTTTCAGCTCTAAGTATGGTTGTGTTACGATTGTTGTTATTGTTTATTAAGAATTGACGGTGCCATTCTAGTCTTCTGTTTTTCCTCCTTTGAGGTCTAACATGTAGCCTGAACCAGATTCTACTACTAACACTTGGACTCAAGTTTAAGCTTGTTAATTAGCAAATTGTAATTGTTTCTTTAAAGGACTTATATATATATATAATATATATATATATATATATATATATATAATATATATATTATAATATACTAATATATATATATATTATATATATATATTATATAAATATATATATATATAAGATATAGATATAGATATATTACACTTCACCTAGCTTATTTCAAATGGGTTTTCATAGCTAAATTTCTACATAGTTTATGTACCTCATATTTGGGGTTTGCACATTTGAATGAATACGGTTTTTACCTGGCACTGTTTTTATTTTGTGTCGAGGCTGATGCCATTTGACTGAACTAGCTTCCTTCATATTTCAAAGTCTCTATTCGTTCAACTCCGGTTTTGCTATTTATACTCTTGCATTCGGTGTTAGATATTATGTTAATCGTTTCCATAGGTGTAGGTATTATTTGGGGTTTTGAGCCGCATTTCGATTTATAAGTTGTTCTCTTCATTACACTATGATTCCTTTCTTGCCACTGCAATCCAGAAGACCCATGATCATTAGGGTTAATTTCTGGGTTCAGTTTTAGTCGCATTTCCAATAGCGTTTAATGGTAAACAAAATTATTTCTTTTTCCCTTGTATTAATTATGTTTTCCCTTGTTTAGGGAAAAATATTTACAGTTCCACTTCAAATTTATTTTTCAGTTGTGAATTAGCCACAGGCTTTGGTTTAAAGTTATTTATTAGTGTTGTTTTCCAACTAGATATGTATTAAAGGTTCCATAGGGCTTTTTTGTATTTGTGTATCTAAAAGGGTTGTATTAATCATTTCTAGGCTGATGACCCCCCCTTCATTTGCAATTCCTAGTCAAATATGATAATGCTAAGTAGCCTTAAGGATTATAATTTATTTTTAGAAAGAATACTTCTTTAGTTTACTGATGTCATTTCTTGGCATTCCTATTACAACTAATTTTTTTGTTGCTTAAATAACATGCTGAATGTATACTTTTATGAAAGCAATTAGGATTGTATAGGTTTAGCTACATTAATTCTTTTAATAGAATTCATGTATTATTTTCAACAATCAATTCAAATTTTAGAAGAAGTAAATACTTATCTGGTTTGCCACAATTACTGTCAACTGCTTAGGCCCAAGCGACTGTAATTTGTCGATTTTCCTCCCAACTTTGAGACTAGCTTTCGAGCTTGAGTCTCACCTCGAGTTTTTCAATCACATACAAGATGGTTACCTTAAGACTCATTGTCTTAGTATGTCACAGGGATTTTCTCCTAACCAGACTTAGCTCTGCAAACCCGTCTGACATATCAGCACGTTATCTTTTTTCCTCTTTCTTGGTCTCAGGTACCAACACCCTCTTGATCTTTTTCCTTGAGAATAAATATTCAAGGAAAAATGGTTAGGGATAGGTAACCACCTATCCTAACTACCTGACATGTGAGAATTTCATAATTGTCATCATCAAGACATTCACTTTATGCTTAGCTTAGTCAAAATAATATTAATATATATATATTATATATTATATATATATATATATATTATTTATATAATAAAAATTTCCAGTGTGTTTTAACTGTAGTAATAACATATTTACATTGACTAGGGACATCACATCTCCCCCCTAAGATTAAACATCATCCCGATGTTTCTCTATTGCACATAGATTTGGAAAATTCTCCTTCATAACCTGTTCATCCTCCCTGGTGGCCTCCTCTAGCCCAAAGTGCTTCCATTGCACTTTAACTTAGGTGATAACTCGTCTCCACAATGTTATTTGTCTCTGATCGAGTATACCCAAGGGTTCAACAAAGAACTTGACTTCTGGATCAACCTATACATAATAGAGAAGGAAAAGAATTAAATTTAGTTAGTTCTTTTCTTTGGTAATATTCCTTGTAATTTATTTCTAATACACTATGTTCCTTATAAAAATATGATTACCTGTATGTCCTTCCAATTGATTATATGGTTGGGATCATATATATATATATATATATAATATATATATATTTAACATAGAAACATGAAAAATATTATGGACATGTATGTGGCTGGGCAAATCAAGTTGATAAGGCACAGGCCCAATTCGGGCCAAAATTTGGAAAGGACTGCAAAATCGGTGTGCTAATTTAGCACACCCTCCTCAATGCAGAGTATTCTTCCTTTCTCGTACACGAACATAAATATGATCTCCGACTTGAAACTCCTTAAAACTTCTTGTCACTCGGAACGAGTTATACTTGCGGACAAATCTAACCTTCCTAGGAGTCTAAGACTCTCTAATGACAAACAAACCAAATAAGAGCTATCCTTCTCTAGATACACATCATTTTACAAGAATTCAAATGTTCTCGATCTTCCCTTAGGTC
>APFE031402502.1:29399-59351 GCA_000404065.3 Pinus taeda | reverse complement strand
AAAATCATGCACAAAACCATAGGTGGGTCCGCCCAACCTAACATAGTGTCCAAAACCAAAATTTTCTGGGGCGCTGCCTTGGACCCCATAAAGTGGGGTTACGGGTGCCCTTCAAACCCCCTGTTAACTACGTGGAAAGAATATAACACAACCCAACAATCATTTTATTATAAAACTTGTGAGCAATGGAAAAGTTCACTTGAAGCCTTGTAAATCTAGTGATCATTTGGTTGATATATTTAATAAGTCATTAGCAAAATATGTGTTTGAGTTTCATAGAAGAAACTTGGATATTGTAAGTCTAGCTGAGACATAAACCAGCAGGCATGTTTGAGTTGTCATGAGTCATGTCTTATTTTAGCGGTTGTAATTAAGGGGGAGTGTTAAAATAGCTAATTGACTCCCGCATGGAGATTTATATAAAATTAGAGACTCATTTAACTGAGTATTGAGTCAAGTTGAGTCAATTCGTAGTAAAATTTAGTGTGTGGTTGCATCTCAAGTTATTTAGGTGAGTTTCTAGTTGGAAAAGGTTAAATACCCTTAACCAGGTTCATTGTAATCATCAAGTTTTGTGTGATCAACAGAAGAGCCGCAGCTTGTGTGTTTTGTGTGTGAAATTTGTGTTTTGGCTCCTCTTCCTTTCCAAAAATTATGTCGATGCTTAAAAGAAATATCGTGTCTATTTAAATTCTATCGAAATGATACATCTCTTTTCATTATTGCAATTCATACCACTATCGGTCATCAGCACCATGCTCTTGATAATTATAATTAAATGAAAATATATAAAAAAAGGGGAACAAAGGGCCTTCTCCCACAATAATTTCAACCTTCCTTTCAAAGTATTCATTCTTTGTCTATAAAATAAAAGGTTGGTGATTGTTTTCTCAAATTTTCCAATCTTTGTCTGTAAAATGGAAAGTGTCTTTCCTTAAAAGTAATTAGTGCACTACTTTCTTAATAATTCGTTAAAGGGATAAATTGCCAAACTTACATTCTCTTTCAAACGAGCATGAAGGTCTTTTTGCATTACAATTTTCATATCAATTCCTCTTTTCTTTATGCCCTCTATCGCACACTAGGCACTGAAAAATGGGCTCTCTTCATGTAATTCAAATTCTTGTTCCATTTCTATGTTTTTATTAGAATGAAAAAGAGGAAATATATATGTGTGTGTGTGTGTGTGTGTGTGTGTGTGTGTGTGTGAATTTAGACTCTTGCATTTTATTTTTAAGAGAATTCCTAACTTCTTCACATATTTGTTAATTATGTCGACTTGCCAAGCAACGATACCCTCTTTATTTAATTCCTTTATATGTTTATTGATCTCATACAATTTATTGATCCATTAATTTTAGATGTATTATATTTTATCATTTATAATATTAACTACTATGGTTATTTCCAATATTATTTTCTTTAACATAAATAGAGGCAGAGGGAGAGGGAACAGAGATGGAAATTTGGAAATAAGGATGAACAAGAGGCCTAGAGTGTAAATTCATTTTAATGCAGACTCAGAAGAACTAAGGCAATTTCTTCAGACTAGGATAGTTAACCTTCTAGGCCAGCCTATGGCCCAACCTCAGCAACCCCGTGTTCATCATGCACCAAGTATTGACATACCTGTGCCACCACATGTGTCTGCTCCTAGCGTTGTTCCTAACAATGATGGTTGAAAAGATGCAATTCCATCACATCCTCTACACTTTGTTTAAGGTTGGCCTACCACTTCATTCTCCCCTCCTCCTGAATCAAATGTCCCTCATCACTTACAGTCAACCACTTCACGTGTTGCACATTCTCCAGGGGTAGCACCACAACCTTCTATACCTGTAAGTCAACATCCTCCATATGTTACCCAGATTTCTAATAAATTCAATGCTCTTTCTAACCCAGTTGGTCAATCCACTAGGAATGTAACCATTCCTCAACCTCCCACAAGTCATAAAAGGCAAAAATCCTAAGTCACTCTCTCCAATTCTTCACTTGGTTCTTCCCATTTTGTCACATCGCACCCTTGCTAGGAAGACCCACAACAGGAAGAAAATGCTCCATCCCATAGGTCGGCACTGATCCGAATTGGATTATTATATTGTTTATCATCCATCTCGATGCATTTAGAGTGGAAAAAGTGGAGGAATCAGCTCATGGGACCGTTTTTATCGGTGGGACCCAATTTGGTAAAACAGGGTTTGAAACCTTCCGGGAACATTTTGAGGCATCAAACGATGTTTTTTGGCGGTAAAATTTTGCCACCTTAGTGCACTTTTTCATGATATTCTACACACATATATCTTTCAAATGACATAAAAAGTGTGTCAATTGGAGTCTGTATGCAATAATTATGTCACTCAAAACTTAACCTTCCTGTTTTCAAATCTATAATTTGGGATGATGCCACGTCAACCCCCATTATTCATGGAAAAGTGGCTAGCCACATTTTTGTGATGTAAAATACTCTATAAGAGTCTATATTGTAACTCTATTTAAGAGTTGATGTAGTCAAACTTAACCACTAGTAGGCTATCAGGTTGTGTTATAACAGGGCCACTAGGAGGAAGAGGCATTCCATTCTTTCGAGAAAAATTTATTCCACAGTTGAGAAAATATAGCAGGAGAGATTGGAGGTAGAGCACACACAGTGGATCTATGCACTGTAGCAACCCACAGACCACAAACATTACTTATTTACACACAACCTTATTTTCCAGATAGAGAAAGAGAGCGAAGCGACCTCACCTTCAAACTGGGTTTTCTCCCGAAAGGGTTTCCTAGAGCATATCTTGTGTCTTATGTGCATCGAAGAGCTCATTTTTTCGTTCTCTACTTTTCTGCATAATTTCCATTCACATGCATGCACTAATTACAATTAAATTTACATATCTAGAGGTTTAATAACACGGTAATAGGATATAAATTTAGAATTTTTAATATAATATTATCAACTTATAATATAATATATTATATAATTTTTAATATATATATAAATTTATTAATATTTTTTTACTTTTACTTTTTTTAAAGTAAAAGTGAAAAAGAGCTCATTAAAATTAGAAAATCATGCCAAGTTGACAGCTAGATATTGTGGGCCATTTGAGATCTTGGAAATGATTAGCCCCGTTGTATATAGGCTTTCATGTCCCGCATCTCTACATATTCATGATGTATTTCACGTTTCATTGCTTAATAAATATCTATCAGACACTAATCATGTTGTTGATTGGAAAATGATTTAGATAGAACCTGAGGGAGATTTCCAGGTTCAACTAGGTGAAAATTTTAGACACCAAAGTCAAGGTGCTCTAGAATTGAGCCATAGGGATGGTAAAGGTATGATGGACGTGCTTGTTCTGGAGGATGTGATCTGGGGGAAAGAAGAGGTTGTGAGGGAAGAATACCCTCACCTTTTTTACTTATACATTTTATATGTTATATATTTGTATATACGACGTACTGAGGACAATGCATATAATAAGGGGGGGAGGAATGTAATGCCCCCACCTATTTTGATGATGTAAATTCATGTACCTTTTATATTAGGATGGTGAGCCGAAATAATTTATTGGCCTGTGTTCCCATGTAGTTGCAACGATACTGATATGCCAATTTTTAGCTAAGTGGCTAAAGGAGCCACGATGTGAAAGTTATAAATATTATAAATGTACATATCTTTAAATATTAATAAAATGAGGCTAGCTGTAGAGCCCACTCCATGGAAAGAGTATGGGGGATGCAACTCCAAGGTAAAAGGAAACAATTAGATATTTTGGGTGAAAAGTGAACCTGGGGCCCATGAAGGTTCTAAAGGGCGCCACATGGCAAATTAGGGCCGTGCATATATAAATAGAAGTGTTGTTTGGGATGAGAGGTAGTTAATCCTACATGGGGTAAGGGGAATTAGTCAGTGAGTTTGGGGGAGGACTTTGAGATTGACTCATGGCTAGTGAGTCATGGGGTTGGACTCTTGACTGGCTAGGGTACGATTATTAAGTTAACCGTGCCATATGGATGCAGCCTGTTTATGATGTGAGCGTTAATGGTGGCTCCAGGAGGTTGGTGATATGAGGGTTTGTTGACCTTGTTTATGGATTGACGACCATGGCGTTATGGTGGGAACTTGGTGTTAGTTTGTGGAATGGAGGTTGTCTGGAGCCCTGGAGCAACACGACTGTTGGGTTCGTACCTTGGCAATTAGCTTGCAGGGTGCTTAGAACCCTAGAGTAATGTAACTATTAGGTTGGCGCCTTGGTCATGGAGCTTTGGATATTATTTCAGTTACCATTTCCTTTAGAGTTTCCATCCCAACCTAAGGTCAACCCGATGGTTGAGCTTATGAATCATGAGGTCTATGGCTAGGTGGAACATGGAGGGCCCACAACTAGTCGACTTTCATTTGCAGCTAAGTTTCTAAATGCTTATGGAAGATTGTGTATATATTTGACATGTTATTTAATGTGTGTATGTTAAAGTGCAAGTTTTAAGGGTTCCAGTTAATGGCTATTAATGTACATTTATTTCCCTGATTTATTGTACTTATGTGATTTATATGTGAAAAATGTTGCATTCTAGCATGTAGCATTGCATTCATAGTAATTATACCAGCCTAGTTTAAGTTAGACATTTTTCTCAAATCAAGTATGTTCTCTTTTGCATTTTATTTAATTTTAATTATGCAGCATTGGATATAGTGGTGTTGCCTAGCTGGGGGTTGGGGACACTACACTAGCCCTTATTTATTATCATTATATTAATTATAATTAGATAGACTTAGTATTATAAGATGCCTTCTAACCCTCTTCATCTCCTATACATGTATTAAAGAGACTCAAATTTTAAATATTATGTCATGATTTTAAATATCTTGAAATATAAGGTTCCTTGCTCAAAGAGGCTTCTTACTCATTCCCTCATTGGCCTCATTTATGTGTGGCATCATTGAATTGAGTGTTAGTCTTATGATTAGGTTATTTTTATCATGTACCACTTAATGACTTGGAACTTCTTAGTATATTCCTTAGCTATCAATATTTTCTAAGAATAAGTACATAATTTAGGCATCATTATCTTAGAGGAAAGATTGGGCTTAACATTGAGTAGACTTATCATAGCACTAGTGTTTAATTGAAAAAATTTGATCCAAAAATATATGCCTGTATTACCCCTATATATTGGTGATAATTTCATTACAACTATTTGGGATAACAGATGATTTAGCGGAGGTTTTAATGAAACTTCATCTCAAAATCGGGGCAACCAGAGGTTCTAGTAGATGTCTTTTTTTTTTGCAGTGCACTTAATGGAACACATAGCACTGGTGTGCTACATAAATAAAGCACCATGCAATATACATAAATCAAAGCACTCAGGTGTTGAATGCAAAGAATATCAATGTGTAATATATACCACACCAGTGTTAAGAGAAAAAAAAAAAAATCCTCGTTGCGTTTTTCTAAGGAACGACAACAAGACACTTAAAAATAATTGTTGTACTGGTGCTTTTTTTAAACTCACAGCACCAATGCATATCATTTGTACAAATGCCTAGGTGCATTAGTTATACAAATGGATTAGTGTTGTTATTTTTTTATAATGCATCGGGCTAGAAATAATATTTTGTAGGACCGAGGAGTTAGTTATATGAAAGCATTGGTGCGTTAAGAATTACAATGCACTAAGGTGTTAATCTCAAACACAACTGGTGCTTGATGAGATAAACACACTAGTGCTCTTGTTTTCTTAAAAGGAACATACATGAAAAAAGATACCGTCATGATGCTTTTATATAGCATAACACACTAATGTGTTTTTATATTATAGATGCACTGATCTTTTGAATGAGATTTTCTCTTTTTTGGAAACATCGACCAGTGACAATGCAACTATTGTAATTTTTAAAATTCGTTATTCATCGAAAAATCAACATATATATTATAACCATATTCATATAAATTAAAATTTGATTAGTGCATATGTATATGATGTTTGGATTAATTTGTTATATCATTGATTTCACATCTCTTCATTATGATATTTAATCATCCATATATTTGATCAGTGGTGTAACATTTCATAGCGACATTGGATAACACAATAGAATAAACTGAAATGCATTTGATTATATATCAATAAGAGACTCTTTTTCATACAAATTGGGATTGTTATTTGTAACCCCTTGTCTTTCAATTGAGACGCTATGTCCATTACATTAAACAAAATGTATGATTTTCATAGATAATTATTTCAAAAAATACAACAGGTTGTTTTGATATCCAAATCGATAATCATTCTTCATTGGAGTTGCTGTGAGTGCTCGAGCTACTTCCATGAATTGGGTTATTTGGAGGAATGTTTTGTTGATTGCAACGATTTTTTTCGTCTTCTTGATGTTGAAGTTCCATCTGCAAACATCAGAATAAAGTGTAATGAGTGTATCTAAATTGGTGAGAATAATTAAAATTGAAATAAAAAATATGCATCAATGTAAATTGATTAGAAATGTACTATAGAAAGAAGTGACTCATAAACTATCCACAAGGTTTCAAAACCAAGTCTCATGCCTTGTTGCAACAAGTATTTTGCTGGCATAGTTCCATACTTTGTTTCCTGCATGTCTAATATAAATGATTTTTTTGTTCTATTAATTATAAAGTCAGAGAAGTAAAACAACATAAATAGTTACAAATTCCACAATTAATTTTTTATATGCCAACATATACTCACAACTCTTATTTAACCCAATGTCAATCAATTCTTCTGATAACTCTTCTTCGTATGTTAGCACCTTTTTGAAAACATTCAAGGATGGTTGTTATAAAACAACTTAAAATATACAAAAATGAAACCTTGAGTTGTCATAAGGAAGTATTAACAATTTATGCTCACAAACTTTGAAGTCAAACCTTTTCTTCATTTTCATCCTGTTTTATGTGATTGATGAATTCCATCTTGTTTTCTTTTCTGCAAGAAAATACTTGAAAAATAATATTTAATGCGAAATTTTTTTTTATATGTACAATTCAATCGTGATTACATACATTTCAAGCACGTTTTTGTTGAGATGGATCCTCCTGCAATGCAATTATTTTCATTCTTTGACCATCTCGTTGTACACTTTTTTGGACATTCCTACTAGCATGTTTCTCATAATCAACACGTTGATCATTTGAGATTTTCATAATCTTCGTGAAAAAAAGTAATAAACTATTTTTATAATCATATGTGAAAACTAAATATAACAAAATCAATATTAATAAATGAATGGTTTGTAGTAATATATACATATAATTCTAGAAAATAATTTTATACAATTAGGAATATTACCTTTTGAATGATTCTTTTTTGTTGTTGTATGTTTTTTCTATTGTAAGTATGACATGCCTCATTAACCATTACTCTGAAAATGCTTCTTGTAGTTTAGATATAATTTGGTTCTTAGAATCATTGGATTGATTTTTGTATTGTAAGTCGAAAGTACATCTATATGTTCATTCCACTAGATCCCTTATAGTTCTGTAAGTTTTTTCCCCCCTTTCATTAACCTCCAACACCAGTCCAAATGAGCTAAGGACCAATTCATCGCCATTTACATGTTCTATTCTTTTTCTTTTCTTAGAATGACATTTATTTTTTCCTTCGTTGTTGCTCCATGTAGAAAATTAAACATATATGAATTAATAGATTGTTTGCAACATGTTATCTAATATTCTTAAGTATATTATTAATGAAAAAAAACTCATATTGAATAGTATTTTTTCATTCACCCAATTCTATCAGACTTTTACGCTCTTCTGCACTTAGATTAGAAATAATCTTATTGACCTTGTTCATTTTGTGGCTCTGCATGACACACACCAACCAATACATATTAGTTAAATTTACATATAGTTCAGACATATTATTTTTGCAAAGAATTTACAAAAAACTTTTCTTGTCTGCTTTTTTTGATGTGCTATCTTTATGTTGATCAATATTTTTGTTACTTGAGACCTTCTGAGACATTGTTTATCAATATACAACCTGTATAATTCAATATAGAAGCCATTAAATATAGTTTACAAATAACTCAAATAATTTTGAGTAAACAAAGCTCTGGTAACCAGTGTGTTTATCTAAATAAACACATTGGTGCATTTAGAACATTAAATGTACCAAACATTTAATTGTTTAACACCGTCATGGGAAATTATTTTTTTAAATGATTTTAAATTATTATGGTGCGATTTGTAAGGATAAATGCACCGAAATGATTTAACAATGTTATTTGGAAGAGCCGCGTCGGTGCATTATATTACATCAGGAGCAATGATTAACATGTTAAACAGAATAGAGAGTGTTATAACATCACAATGCATTGTATTACACAATGAGCACTGATGCATTATATTACAGAGGGTACACCGCGAAATATATAACCGTTTTAAAAAATTGGAGAGGGATGACAAGGCTTGGATCTAATTCAACTATTGATTCCCCTACTTTACATGTCAAACCCCTTATATATAGTAAGTACACAAACCCACTAAATCTAAAATGCTTAAACTAAAAAACCCTAATTATGAAGTGGTAGAGGAAATTAAACCCTAAAGTGAAATTTTGCAGGAAGAAGCAAGGGTTTAAGGTAAGTATTTTTATTTTTCTGTCTAAATTTTAATTAAATATGAAAGTAGATCATAAAAAAAAATTACTAGTAAAATTTTATACTATAAATTTTTTTGTTTTTTTTTTTGAATTGTGAATAAATCTAACAGAAATTGCAAAATAATTTAATAGTAAACTTTAAGACTTTTGCTATCCAATATTTTGAGTGAATCACCAAATCTTTCAAATTTTGATCTTTCGACATATCTAAAATATTTTGCAGCTCCATAGCGCTTTTAGTATGTCTCTCTTTTAATTAAACCCTAACAAAAATTGTAAAAAAATTATTAGTAAAATAAACAACAAAATTAAACAATTTTACTATGCAAGCTTTTGAGTGAATCACCATACCTTTCAACTTTTGATCTTCTGAATAGTTATGTTCTTCCAAAGTATTATGCTATTGCACAAGTGCTCTTGGTATGTCTCTCTTGCAAATCATTCACTTGAAAATTTGGGTAAAATAATGAAATGGTGAATAACTTTTTCCTATTTAAAAGACTATGAAATTAGATTTCCAAAAATAATTTTCCGCTTATTTTTAAATTTTAAAAAAGAAAAAGAAAAATTGCTTTTTTTTTTTCAATTTCTTCGCACATCAGTGTGTTTTATAAACAAGCGCACTGGTGCGTTTATACAAAAAGTGCATCAACATTTCTGGGGCGCAAATTTTTTTGAATTAACTAACATGATACAATTTTTTTATTTTATTTTTGTCTTCAAAATCCCAAAACGGAGCTACTATTTTTTTAATGCAACAATGCAATTTCTATTTAAAAGCATTGGTGTTCTAATTGTTATAAGAGCACCGAGTTGGTTGAATTCATTTTTATTTTTTAAAATCGGAAAACAAGTGCATAACAATATTTTTTTTTTTTTTAAATGCATTGGTGTGTTTTTGTAGGAGAGCACCAATAAGATAACATATTTTTTTTGGAATGCCAAAAATTGGTGCGGGCATTATTTGAACACCTGAGTGTTGTTAATTTTTTAAATACGTTGGTGCACTTTGTTTTGAAAAGTGTAGTGGTTGGGTTTAAAATCTATCTGAAATTTTAATTTCACATAAAATGACATATTAATCTCAAATTATCCTTAAGGATGCATCCACATGAATTACAGTAGTTCCTAACATACATTTTCCACTTAAAGTCACCTTATTCTTGAAAAATGGTTTGAAAACTAGATTGAAATTCATATTGTAGTTATATGGTTGTCGAGATTAATTTCGTATATGCACACGAATTTTTATTTCTGATTTTTCTCAAATGCAGGGACAAAATCTCAATAATATCAAATGGTCAATTCTTCAAATTCTAGCTTGTTCCATATTGTTAATCAAAGTCCTTCATGAAGTTCTCCCTTTCCATCTCCAATAAGTTCTAATTTTATTTATATTTCAATTATCTAATTGATTTTTTCTAATCCATGTCAATTTGAGTAAAAATGTATCTAAAGTTGCAGGAACCTGATTCAAAGTTGAGTTCATATGCAGAAAATATTACTCCATGTTTTCAAAAACGTCGAAATCTCTTATAAGGAGCAACTAATCGGTAGATGAAAATGGACGACCTCTTAACCCTGCCAATTGGAACATGGCATCTTCCAACCAAAATCCTGGATCGACGATGGTAATAATTGTTTGGTATAGCTTATTAATATCATTGATATTGTACTAAATGGCATTCAATATTTTTGAAATTAGGATTCTAGTGATGATGAGTGACCCACTTGCCATATTTTGGAGCACCCCACTACAATGTCAACTCGAGAGAAGGCTACATTAAGAGGAATAATCAGAGAGGATGCACACAAATAATGGTTGAATCAACCACCTATTCAATTTCCACTATGTCCAAATTCACCAATTAGAAATGACTACAACAATAGTAGTTCTTCATCACGAGTTGGAAATGGAGGCAATCAAATGGAGGTTGGTATGGATGATTACTTACGAGATACAACTTCCATGGAGGTAATGTTTTTAGATGTATTCCAGAATGATGAGCTAGGGGATGATGCTCATATCAATGATGTCTTATTCAAAAGCCTGAAACTTGTTTCCACCACCCCTCTCTTTGGACCTGGCGGCAAGTCAAAGTCTCCTCAACTGGGAGAACGATTTTGTTGTACAATGTGAAAGAAAAATTTGGCATGTCAAATGCATGTTTATCAGAAATGTTAAGGTAATTGACATGTTATTGTAGCGGCTACAACCACCCTCCAAAAATTTCCTATGCTTTGATTTTGGAGCATTCCTTCCTATCCACGGGAGCTTATCTTGTACTATTTTCAGGTATTCATGCTTCGATTAAGACTTATATTTTTCATTTGTGCTTGTGTTTGCGTGTTTCCACACCTTTGATGTTTCTAGCTCACAAGCTAATCCCCTAACTTGGTCTTATAACAGTTTTGCCCTTACCTCCAGAAATTATGCAATCCTTGAGGGCAAGCAACGTTAATAATTGGAATTGCGTAGTTCAGACTGAATGTTAATCTTGAGCTTAGAAAATGCGTAGTCATGGAAGGAAACCCAACAGTGAGCCCAGAAACTTTGTAATCCCTTACTGAACTCATAAACTGCACATTGCACTGAGCCAGAAAGTTGCCTAGTTCTGTAGAATTGTGCAATCTTTCCTGGCAGTATGCATGGGAAATTTCCAAGGAAAAGCAAAAAAAAAAAAATCCCTAAAATATAGGGATTGTTAGTATCCCAAAGGAGGAACACACTAATTTTAGAAACTCCCACCAAGTGTCGCTTTTTCCTTGATTTTAGTCATGCATGTTATAAACCCTAATTCACTCAAATCTATTTAATTGATGCCTCTAGCACTCATTTTCACATTCGATCTTTGATCCCTAGCATTCCTGAGGAGATTAAGGAACCTTCGGTATGATCATCGTCGTTTTCTAGGTGAGTTTCATTTTTGTCATCTTTTGCTGCTTTTTTGTCGCGTTTTGTCATTTCGCTTGTGTGAGTGTTGTTTTGCTTTTTTCTCTTCATAGCTATTATTGTTTCAACTTATTTTAGATTGTAGAAGTGTTGTTCTAAGTTGTCATTTCCATTTCACAAGTGTCACATCGATTTCCTTGTTTTTGCACCGATGGTTGTCGTTACGGCGACTCTCCTCACATACTTGATTTTCCTTATGTTTGTTCAGTTTCTGCACTTGATCTACATTGATTTGTTCCTACTTAGTTAGATCTGCACCCAAGCTCAAATCATTATATATTTTTGCTCATTTTCGTCAATTCCACTAGGCAAATCTACACTTTCATTAGCTATATTTGTCCTTTCCCAACTGGGCACTACGCAATCCTAAGGCTCAAGTCGAGAAATTGGCCTCTAGAACTCCACAGTGCATAGTACAGGCTAGCTCAATTGCGCATTGCACAGTTCTAGAGCTCAACCTGTCACCTTGGCCACATTTCGTAGTCTCTTCCAATCTTTGCTCATGTTGAACTGCGCATTGTGTAGTCCCAAGCCTCAGGTTGTACCCTTGGATGTTGGGATTGCCTAATGGACCACATAAATTCCCCCTCACATGTTCATGGAAACTGCACAATCACTCTCACTAGATGTTTGGTTTGTTGCTTGATCATGCTTTGAAGTTAGATGTTAGGTCTCTATACTACTAGTGTAACACCTTATTGTTATTAGTGCAACCCCCTTATTATATTTTTGTGCCCATGTAGTACCCATATTGTTATTATTGTGCCTTTACATTATTATTGTTATGTCGGCTCTGATTATATTATGACCCCTTAGAATCCTATATATAGAAAGGAGGTCATGTCATTTGTATCATCCAAGAATTGTTCATTTATATAATGTAAAGGAGGTTTCCCCCTCAAAGAGGTAGATTTCTAAGTCATTGATCTATCTTTTCTATCTTTTTGTGAGCCAGTTTCATAACATTTGGTATCAGAGCTTTGGATTCTAGGGCTTCACTGATCCAAATAGGTCATCATGGAATTTTCACTATAACTCTTTCTCTACGAAGTTTAAGAAGCTAAAACAAAAACCCATTTGATCCGAAATCATTCTAAACCTCGGGTATGAATTTAATATATTGTCTCGCTATATTTTCGGATATATGATCTAAGGAAGTTAGGGTTTTTGCAAGCTCAAGAATTCCATCTCAAATAGGTCATTGTGGAATTTTCATTATCATTTTGTTTCTATGAAGGTTCAGAATCGAAAATTAAAACAAATTTGAGAAGAAATCTTGGTGAAGCTCCGGCCCAAATTTCAGATCTTGTTTCACTATAGTTTCGAGATACGATCCAAGACATTCAGGGTGTTTTCAGACTCCCGAATTACATTCCAAACAGGAGACCTTGGGAAAATTGTCATAACTTTCTCTCTGAGCATCAGATTGAAATTTCGTAAGAAGTTACAGAAAGAGGACAAAATTTATTTTTTTGTACATTGTTTTCAAGTCCGAAGGTCAAAACAATGACACGTGGAAAGTCATACAATTTCACTCTACTAAACCAATCTATAATCAGGTCATCGTAGCAGATTTGACATAACTCTTTATTGAAGAATCGAATATTGATCAAATGGGTGGGGTTAGAAAGAGGACTCAAAGGGATACCACAAGCCAAAATTGAAGAACCCGAAGATCTAAAATTACAGAATTACAATCATTTAAATATCGAGCTCATAAAAGCAAGAAAAATGATGACTCGAATCAAGAAAATAGAAACACCTAGTAAGAAAAATTGGATGGATGATTTGAAGAATACGATCGAAGCTAAGATAAATAGTTTTATATGTGCCATGGAAGAATATTTGAAGAAAGGAATGGAACATTTGAAGAAATACATGGAAGGTTTGAAGGAAGGTGGGACAAAGCTACTAGAAGAAAGAACTCCTAATGATGAAAAGGTAGTAGATGAAACTCATGATGAGATAAAAAAAATGTTAATCATGATTTCATAGAATCTAACATTGGATTGAAGACCCACCATATTCCAAAGATTGATATGGGGAAGTTTGATGGCAAGGATCCCATAACATGGATACTATAGATGGAGAAATATTTTGATCTACATGATGTGCAATTGTTACAAAATGTAACTATTGAATCTTTGTATTTAGAATCAAATTAATTTTTATGGTATAAAGGGATTTGCTCTTGTAAATCACTTGTCACTTGGCCAATTTTCATGGAGGAAATGAGAGCACATTATGAGGATAGAAAGAGAAACACCTTCTTTAGCCAATTGATAAATCTCAAATAAAAGGGTTCAATGACAGAGCACATTGAGGACTTCCAAAAATTGAATATAAGGGTAAATGGTATTCCAGAGAAGTAGAGGATTGATGTCTTCATAGGGACTTTAAAGGATAACATTCAACATGAGGTTCGTCTTTGGGAACATGATTCATTAGAGCAGGCATTCAATATGGAAAGAAAAATTGAAAACAAAATTATGGCAACAAAAAATTATACCACTCACAATTATAAAGATGGAAGTGTTGTTGCTCCTAACCTTCCACAACCTACAAGGTTAACACCACAATAATTGGAAGAAAAATGAGAAAATACCATTTGTTACAGTTGTGATAACAAAAACACTAAAGGTCATAAGTGTGCTAAGAATAAATTATTTTACGATGATTGTGAAGAGGAGGAAGAAAAGGATCAAGAAATGTCAAAAGAAGAGAATATACACCAGGAACCAAGCCCAGAGAAAGAAGAAATGAACCCAACCATATATTGTAATGCATTGGCATGAATTACCACTCCTCAAACTCTCAAGATATAAGGACATATCAAGAAGAAAAATGATAACCTCACTTTCACATAGAATCAAATGAAACAACAGGTAGATCAACATTGCAGCGAAAGAAGTTTTGATACAAGCTACTGGGTATTTTTACGAATACAACGATACAGACAAATGTCCCTCAAGTAAGCTAAGAAGGATAATAAATTATCACTAAAGTACCATGGTCCTTACAAGGTGCTGCAAAATATTGGTACTATGGCATACAAATTGGAGCTTCCTGCATCTTCCCGAGTGCCCCCAGTTTTCCATGTTTCATGATTAAATAAGGTTATAGGTGACAAGCTCCTAGTGCAAACAATATTTTCGGAACTTGATGAGGAAGGAAAAATAATATTGGAACCTGAAGCAGTCACGGAAACAAGAACCTGACAACTACTAAATCAATCAATTTCAGAGTATCTCATCAAGTGGAAGAACTTACCTGTTGAAGATTCCACATGGGAGGATGAGAATTTTATACAGAAGCATTCATAACTACTCAAGCATTGAAGACGACACTTTTTGAAAGAGAGGGGCATGTTTGGTCCCTATACTACTAGTGTAACCCCTTATTGTTATTAGTGAAACCCCCTTATTATATTGTTGTGCCCATGTAGTCCCCATATTGTTATTATTGTGCCCCATAGAAGCCCACTATTATTATTTTTGTGCCCTTACATTATTATTGTTATATCGGCTCTAATTATATTATGATCCCTTAGACTCCTATATATAGAAAGGAGGTATTTTCATTTGTATCATCCAAGAATTGTTCATTTGTGTAATGTAAAGGAGGTTACCCCCTCGAAGAGGTTGATCTCTAAGTTGTTGATCTATCTCTTCTATCTTTTTGTGAGTTGGCTTCATAACATTAGATTTTAAAAAGCTAATGTTTTCTTGCCATGATTGTCTTTTTTGTCCTATATGTACCACACTTGTGAAGCAAGTTAATGAATCTCTTTAAGCAAATATCCTTAAGGAAAATCTAGAGGTTCAACATGTTTATCTTAGTATTTAGTAGTCAAGACTACAGAGGGTTGCATGCAGATATCCAACCTTCCCATGTGTAGATGTCATCAGTTGGATTGTTTCACACGTTGATGAGAAGACCATGACATTTATAAGTGCCAGCGGATAGAAGCTTGCTACCTTTCTAGCAGAAGATTATTAATGCATGTATCACTTGCCCGAGCCAATGAGGCTCATGGACTCATTTTTCTATACCACCAAGAGCTATGTGAATACAAGAGATATTTTTAAAGAATAGGTGAAATAGCCATCGAAGTTTGATAGACACCCACCCATTCATATAAGATAAATTCCCTTAGGAAGGCCTACCAACTCTTGGTTATCTTAGCTTGCAAGATCCATAGTTAGAATAGCACAAAGACCTTTCCTGAAGGGTGGGAAGTCTTATTGAGCCAGGTTGTGAAAGAAGGGAAGTCATTCAACTGGTTAGATCTGTTGGATCGACAGTTGAGAGCCCATGTGGCGCAGGCCCGAAGTCCTCCCAAGGGTGAGAAAGAATGGTTTTATATGTCTCCATATTTACTGGCTGCAATTTGTGTGCAACATCAGTTTCTTGGCATGAAATGGACATGGGCACCATGAGAAACTACCATGCATATATATTGTAAGTTTCTTTCGAATTGCAGTCATCAAGGAGTAATGAAACAACTAATTGACCATTTCATCATCCCACTTTACAAGCTTATATTTGGAGAAGAACCATGTTGCATGTCACAAGGAGCAATGGAGGCAATAGCATAGATCAAAGATTGGTTTTCCTCAAAGGGTGGTACCTTCCTTAGAGTGTTCGGTAGAGAGAAGTCGTCGCATGTTTTGCCAAGGTATGCCACCGACAGGGTTTTCATGCAAGAAATGTTATATCACCTTGCCAAAGGGTTATTAGCAGCTTTGCATAGGAAGAAGAAGGAACCTTGTCCAACTCTTCCTATGCAAATTGGATTATACGAGATTAAGAACTTGAAATTTGTGGATACCGAGGGAAAGGAGACAGTGAATTTTGCATTTGGTACTCGAGACTTTAATCAGTATGATCCCCGTAGTATTTGCAAATACCATTGTGCTAGAATTCACTTTTAGTGGCTCAGTGAGTCTTTTCATTGGCCAGAGGTGGACCTATGGAGTAATTTCTACAACACCTCCAAACTCTGTGAGCTTATTAGTTTAGCAAGGACTTCACAGGCTATTCTGCAGAGGGAAACAACTCTGGAATGAACAACAACAGAAGGCAGTAATCCCATGTATGACAAGGGAAAGAGAAAGATTGTCGATAATATAGGGAGAGAACAAAGACTCAATATTGAAGCGGATCTAATTCTTATGAAAGCATCTTTAGTAGTAGATTCAAAGAGGAAGCAGAGGATATATGAGCACTTGATTGAAGTTACAGATATGGAGACAGAATAGGAGATGCAAAATGAATATGTTGACCTGATGTTGAGCGCACCACAGGTCATTATTCAACCTCCAGCACCTCTAGTAGTAGAGCCAACTCCAAGCAAGGAAGGGGATGTTGTTCCTCTTGATGATGATTCAGTAATGGACGTGTACAATCTGTCATTTTATGAGTTCCAAAAGAAGATTGTACAAGCACGAAGAAAGCATTTTGTTGTTGATCAAGCATCACATGAATTCGTCAGAGAAAGCGTGATAGTGGCAAATACTAGGAAGAATCCAAATTCCATTACCGAAGCCAAATTAGCCTTTGCAGTTGCAACAAGGTCAAAGATTCAGTATTTGAAAGATGAGAACGAGAAATTGGCACAAATTTTGTAGCCTACTAGGAAAGAGGCAAAACAACTCCATGTAACAAAACAAAACATAGTTTACGCATAGGTCTACCTGGAGGAGATGAGAGAAATGATACTTGGTGAAGTATCAACACTTGGAGAAACCATGAGAAACCTCTATGACGAATTTGTGATTATACATAAAGTAGTTGTCCATTTGCATGGCCTACAACAAAAAAGAAAAGATTTTGTTAAAACTCTCAAGAACGTATAAGCCACCATTACTTATGTGCAATAATGGAAAATACAATAAAAAAGGGCACCGCTTGACTTGGGGAATAAAATGAAGCCACAAGAAGAGCTCGAGAGAGCAAGAGTGTGGATGTTGATTCAAAACAACAAGCAACTCGCCTCATTTATTGGTAACATTCAGGCCTCATATGTACGGTTATTCAGTAGTTTGGATGTATTGGTGAAGAAACACCAGATCCCATCATTTGGCTTACTCACTAAAGCCAAACCCAGAAACTAGGTCTGGTAGGAGATCGAAGAGTACTTGGAGTAGTTGAGACAAATTTCCACCAAGGAATATTTGGAGTTGAACAAACAGAACACGCATATAACTACATCGGTGGTCCTTTCCAAATTAGAACAACGTTTCTCATGCTTCAGAAGGAATTTGAAACTCCTTCCAAGTCTTTGTACCCAGATGCCATGGAGGCTAGAGTCCGCTTCCAACCAGACACCATCACATAGTTTCAGGATGTCATCGCGGAATACCAAGCTTGACACCAATATGTGACCAAGAAGCATCAAGTGGAATTTGTTGAACTAGAGTTTACCAAAACTCAAGCATCATAGTATTTTGTCTTATTAGGCTTTCAATTTGTCTTTTCCCTATTTTGTCTTATATGGGTATGAGTGTAAAATGTAATATTATTTCATAATTATTTTATAAAGTGAAATTCCAAGTCTCAATATTGGAATGTGAAGAGCCATGATGTAATATAATGAGTCATTTGAAAGAAGTTGAAGAGTCATAAGGGTAGTCCAAAGGTCCAAAGGGGAGTCGAAGGGTCATCCACCCCCTTGTTATAAATATAACCTCATAACTCATGTAACACGAATTTTAGAGCCAAGCTTTTCTCTATGCTTAGGCTTAGAAGGAGATTGGGAGTTTTGTGAGAGCCTTGGCTTCTCCATAGCATAGAGTGAGTATACTTTTGTGGAGGAGTAGGCATTCTTGACTTTAATGTTCCACTATTGGTGCTAGTGGTCCGTTAATGGTGTATGTATGATTCAAACTTTCACTCATAATATAAAACTAAGAGCCGACACACTTTCATGCACATGTTGTGAATATAGTAGGACTATTCTTGTTGTATTTGAAATGTATGTTATTAACTTATGCTTATGCTTATGAACTATTTGGTTTGCATTTGTATGAATCTTGTTGAATGTGTGTTGTTGTATTAACTCGTCGTTGTTAACTTGTGGACAATTCCACATATTATCTTGTGATGTCATTATCCTCGTGTGTTCCTTTTAAGTTTTGTACTATTATAGGCTTCCAAGGAGCGCACTTCTTTTTCCCTTTGTGCGTTTGAATCATTCATGCATCGCACTTGACTATTCATAGGGTCACACACTTGTTCTCACCAAAGACACCACACACCACTCTATGTGTATTTGCAACCAAGGCAAATCATTAACACCCCACTATTGGGACTCCTACTCCAAACAATGTGAGGTCTAGTTGGGACTTCATATCGGGGAGATCCCTTAAATGTTGGCAGGTCCAACATTGTCAACACCTTCATGAACAATCAAGTTCCTTATATTTTGTTACACAATCAAATTTAAAAATAGTCAATTGTATGAATGTTAAATATTAACATTGTACAATTATATTCTCCACCAACTGTAGAATATTCAAAGATAATGTTATTTTGAGTGATAATGTCTTGTCGGGTAACTGCGAAGAGGCAAAGCAGTTGTCGAAAATGTTGGGTGTTGAGTACATATCATATCATGCATGTATGAATGGTTGTATTATATATAGAGGAGAATATGCAGAAAAAGAGATATGCCTGAAACGTGGGCATGATGGGTAAATCACATGGTCCTCCTCATAAGATATTGAGGCACATGCATGTAATCCCAAGGATTCAAAGAATATTTCGTTACAAAGAATTAGCTATGTTGCAGGGATGGCATGCCTCACACAAAAGTGAGTTGGGAGTTATGTGAATCCCGACATATTCAATATCCATGAAGCAAATGGAGGATACATGGCCTCAAAAATTCAAGGATGAAGTAAGAAGTCTTCGGCTCAGCATGGCCATGCATGGCGTCAACCTATATTCCCTCTGAAACACTAACTATTATGTTTGGCCTGTAGTAGTGATCAATAACAATACCCCCCCATGGTTGTGCGTGAGGAATGAACATGTTATTTTGGCTCTCATAGTCCCTCGTAGAAGACAAGTGAAGAATATGGATGTCTACTTACAACTATTGGTAGATGAATTGAAGGAATTATGGGTAGGGATACATGTGTACAATGTATCAAGACCCATCACAATAGAAAGGAGTTTTACATTGTATGTCTTATGTGCTTACACCATACATGATTATCTAGGATTAGGAGTTTGTTATGGTAAATTACATTATTATTGATTTGTTTAGTAATAATATTGTTTCACATATTAATTTAATTCATTGCAATTGTTTAGATATTCATGGTCACTAAAATTCCAACCTATATACAATAATTTCATAGGTCTTGCAACAAAAGGGTATCATGGATGTAAATTTTGTGGACCTACTATGAAGGCTAGGTGGTCCGACCACCTACAAAATATAGTGTATGACTGCTCCAGGGTATTCCTCCCAGAATAACACCCTTACAGAAGAGCAACATCCACTTTCAATCGTAAACCAGAGAGAACCTAAAGGTCTGCAATAATGACACCAACCGAATGACTTAGAGCATATGAGTGAGAGAAGGAGAAGGAGTTTGTAGAAATGTTTGATTCAAATGGGGAGCTTATGTTCGATGATCTAGAATTCTTTGATACCTATGTTGATAAATTGCACATTTGGATGAAAAGGAAATTTGTCTTTTAGAAGCCCCCATATTGGGAGCATCTTAAGATTTCCCACTTACTAGATCCCATGCATATATTTAAAAAATGTTTCATCTTATTTATGGGGGCACATCTCATCGAAATAAAGTGACACTTTGGCTATTAGGAGAGATCTTTTTTCTTCAAAAACTAAAATGAAACATTGACCAAGAAAAGAAACTAGAGGAGAGGATGGTCCCTCTTGGTCTTTCAAAGAAGGTGATGTCCCATGGATTTTAAAGAAAAATGATCTTTCTTTGGCAAAGGAAGTTATAATGAATGTGAGGGTGCCTTCTTTATATGGGTATTCACTACGACGCTGCTTCATTGTGGAAGGTCGTTTTTCAGGGTTGAAATGACATGACCATTTGAACCTTCTAAGAGTACATATGTAAAAAAACATGATTTGATTATTTTTATTTTATTTTTATGTAATGGGATATTTTATAATTAATTTTTGTATAGTGTATTATTTACTGTTTAGTGTCATTATCCTCTGTTCATGCGTGGGTGTGTGAACCATGACATCCCCAAGACCTACATCGTGCCATATCTAAATTATCTGCATTTGTACGTTGGATCATATCAAAGGAAATTCATATGGCTAGCATTCCACGATGGCATCAAGAGATAATTGAGATTTTATTATTATTATTATTATTATTATTTTTTATTTTTATTTTTTTAATTTATGTTTGAGAAGGAGCTATCGATGAGATTCATGGACTTGCAGGTTCATCTTCTAATTCACCTAGTAAATGAGGTTCAATTATTTGGGGTCGTTTCTTGTCATTGGATGTTCTTCTAAGAGAGGTACATGAAGAAATTGAAGGTTTTATTCGAAAAAAGAGAAAAACTTGAGGGGTTTATGGCAGAGGGGTACATACCATATGAGTCTTTATATTATGCTAGTGATTACATCAAGCATATCGATAACACACCAAGATGAAGAAAAAAGAGAAGGAGTGCTTCTTGAAATGAATTGAAAGAGGCACATCATAAAGAGTAAGTGCAGGCTTATCATTTTTCAAATTACTACACAATAACTATTCACATTGAACTTCATATTAATGTATATTTTGATCTCATATATATATATATATATATATATTGGTTTGATTTGGTCATCAACGAATTCAGAAACTGAAGTCATCAACAAATTCATTCTTTACAATATGGAAGCAACACAACCGTGGGTCACATTGTACAAAGAGAAGAGGAGGAAATGGGAGAGTGACATGAAATAATTCAAATGGTTGAATGGTAGACGCATGCATGATCCTGATCATTTAAAATAAAATATGCCAATGACATGCCCTAATAGTTGGGTTGTTGATCAAGTCAGAGAGAAACATGGTGCATCTAGTCATTACTTGCGTGTTGAAGAGGTTCCACTAAACATATGTATTGGGTGCTACAACTCGGTAATTATATTCTCTTTCTGTAAATATTTAACCTCATAATGCACCTTTCAATTGTACACTATATATATATATATATATATATATATTATTTATTTATTTATTTATTTATTTATTTATTTATTTATTTATTTTTAATTATGTTCATCTTATTAGACAGATGACATTGTGATTTTTTCACTTTTTATAGGTGCATTTGTTCCCATCTATGTGGGCATATGGACATCATTTTCGCACGGAGGATGTCGATGATAGATGCATGACACAATATTGTAGAGTGGAAGTTGAGTTCAACAAACCTATTCGTGCTAGCCATTGTGATCAAAACCTAATGCAGGGGGCATTAAGTTACGTTGGAAAGATAAAAGAGATAATTCAAGTGGACTTCTCTTCGTTCCAATGTGTTATTTTTAGGTGCAAGTGGTAGGACACTTTTGATCAAAATAATGTAAAGGAATATCATGATAGTGTGTTGATATCTATCAACTCTATATGAAGCTAGGGAGCCTTACGTTTTCCCGAAACACTACAACTAGGTGTTTTTTTACCCAGATGTATTGGATAGGGATCTGTGGTTTGAATTAAGACACGACCCTAGATCAAAACATATTTTTGAGAACAACAATGTTGTCATGCCAAGTGAGGAAGATAATCAAGGTGATGACAATGGAGAGTGATATGTACTTGTGTTATTTCACCATTTATACTATTGTTGTATGTTTTTGTTGTCATTGTTTCGCTAATTATATATATTTTTTATTAGTCTTTTTGGCATTTTATAATATAATTGGTAAGGTTCACAATTTTTTTTTATTAAATGAAAAATGTGTTTATTAATATGGACACATAACTTTCAATTAAAAAAAAATCATTAGTGCACACAAAATACAGTCATGCACTGCAGTCAGTGTGCTTTAAAACACAACCGCACTAGAATCGATGCACAAATACCTTTGGCACACCACTATTAGTTCACAAAATTAAATTTTCATAGCGGTACGTCACACTTATGCACCGATGTGCATGTATAACATTTTAGCACCGGTACATAAATTTCACGTTATCGAACACACCTAGCTATAACTATATGGTTAAATATTAGTTGTGCAATGTGTTTGATAAATATTATCACACCAGTACGAGAGGAACATATCAAGTGCACAAAATTTGTGATGATGATTAAGAGGCATTTGTTTGGCTTTCAAATAGACTTGGTGATGTATTTTTGTTTCCTATTTAGATTATGTGAAATAAATATCTATTTTTTTATGTATTTATAGCTAAATTATTTAAAGTATACATGTCTTTCTCATTGTGAACATGATGTAATATCAACTAGGAGAAATGTGAAAAACATGAATTTTAGTGACTATCTCATGATAAGAATGTGGAAAAAATAACATTTTTTGAGTTGTTCATTAATAAATAATCAAATATATTATTTCTCAAAATTTTAAATCTAATATATATCATTTTTGTATTATTTAACTCATATTTATTATTAAAAAGAGTTCAATTTAAACTAGTATAATAGTGAAACCTAGAAGCTCTGCGCCATTGAAATTCCCAAACCCTAAGGTCGGAACCTACATTTCCTGACACCTGCAGCAGGATCAACAGATAGCAAATCATTAGATAGAACGTGATGACATAAGCAGACCCGGGGGGGGAGAGATCCCCTCCTACTGGGACGTTGTGGCAGGAGAATCAAGCTGGACAAAAAAATCATCCGCATGGCCAAGAAACAACTAATCCGACAAATGGCCTAGTCCTCGGAGCGCGATGGTAGGGTAGAAGCAGGGGGCAATGTCTGCCATGTGCAGGAGAGAAACCCAAATTTGTAATCCCGATGAACAAACTTGAAAGATACTGCAACGTCATGAAGGACCATGCGATGGTTTGCAAGTTCATAGGTGTGTGGCCAACGGATAAGGATCCGATCAAGTGGATACAATAGAAATGGAAACCCAAAGGCCATATCGAACTCAAGCTGGGAGCCAGAGTATTCTTCACCGTAATCTTCTCAAACTTGCAAGATAAGGAAAGATTATTTGAAAATGGTCCCTATTTTCATTATAATGTAGGCATGTTCATGTAATACTGGGAAGAATGTTACAATCCCGATAAAGAGAAATTCCTCGTAGCCCCAGTATGGGTACGACTCTTTGGACTCCCAATGGAATTCTGGGACTTGGAAATATCGGAGGGAATTGTGAACACAATAAGAATTTTTTTAAAAATAGACGAAACCAAAAAAAGAGGTTGTTATACTTCCTATGCTAGAATTTGCATGTATATGAATATAGCAGAGCCCATCCCTGAATTTATAGAGCTGGAATACCATGAAGACATCTGGCAAAAAACCCTTGACTATGAGCATATCCCATTCAAATGTCAAAGGTGCCATGAATATAACCACTTATTCAAAGAATGCCTTTTGAACCAGGAAGGCCCAGAGCTAAAAGAAAAACAATCAAAACCCCCACAGGAAGGAAATGAGGGGTTCCAAGAGGTTAAGAACAAGAGAAGGCCACCAAAGGGACCCCAAAACCCAAAAAAAGACAACCAATCTCAGCCGAGTAGTAAAAATAGATATGAGGTACTGCAAGAGGAAGAAGAAACGGAAAATGAAACCCAACTCATGGATTATCGGGAAAAAGGAAAACAAAGTAGCTCAAGTCATGCAAAATAAACACAAAAGAGGAAAGCTCAAATAGATATCATAGATAAAGATGAGTAGGCAGGGATGGAAAGCACTACAATGGAAATCGACCCAAGCAAGGGGGAGGAGCTAAGCATGGAAGAGGAAGTTCTAAAGAAATTGTTAAATTAATGGAGGCACCTAGACGAAAGATTTATCCCAGAGGACCAAAAGAAACTATACAAGGAGACCTTCCAACAATACAAGGCCAACCAAGGACAAAGACAAGTAGATATCATAGAGCAACTGGGTATGCATCAGGAAAAACCCTAGGAAATTCAAACAGAGCAAAAGGGGGTAAGAAAAGAGGAAGGAGAAACTTACAAGAATCAATACAGATAATGGGAGAGATGTTGGTAAACACGGGCAGGGTGGTATTGCTATTAATGGTCTACCAACAACTTAACAAATTTACCCAATGATAGTAATATCTTGGAACATAAGAGGCCTAAACAGTTGGGGAAAACATATATATTCAATGGATGGATTGAAAAAAGAAAAGCCCCAAACAATGCTTCTCCAAGAAACCAAGATAACAGGAGAAAAACTAGAAGAGATTCTAAGGAAGATGAAACTAAGGTATGAGGTAGTAGCAACAGATGCGAAAGGAAGCATAGGAGTCATAGCAATAATCTGGAACCCAACCGAGGTAAAAGTAGATTATTGGATAGGGATGCAGCGTATCCTCATAGGTCGGTTTTGAAACATAGTGACAAAAGAATGGTTCATGCTCTCAATAGTATATGGACCGCATGTTCCAATAGAAAAGGAAAATTTCATAAAAAAACATAAGGACTGTAAACCAACTACATGATGAAAAGCTTTGGTTGATTGCAGGGGACTTTAATATGATAACGTCTTTGGAGGAGAAAAAAGGAGGGATTAGGAGGGGGGAATCCAAAATGGAACAATTTAGGGACATCTAAGAAGAGCTACATCTGGTTGATATCCCAACAATCAATGGAATGTACACATGGAACAATAGAAGAGGAGGAAACATGCAAATAATGTCTCACCTAGATAGATTCCTAGCAACTAAAAACTTAATTAGTAGAGATGTATACTATGAGGCATCCATCCTGCCATGTATGGGTTCAGACCATTGGCCAATTAGACTGGAAGTGGATATGAAACACAGGAAAACCAAGAGACCCTTTAGGTTTGAAGCATTTTGGTTAAGAGATTTGACTTTCCTCGAAAAGTTGAAGGATTGGTGGAAAGAAAGTGCATACATTCCAACTCCGTCTTAAAGAACTCAAAGATAAAATAAAAAAATGGAACAAGGAAGAATTTGGTAATATCCAATAGGAACAAGAACTACTACAGGAAAAGATGAGGAAGGTGCAACAACAGATAATAAATGACAGAAGAACTGAAATCCTAGTGGAGGAAGAAGGACAACTGATAAATAGATTGGAGGAAAGGAGGCAACAGGAAGAGATCCTGTGGAAACAGAAAGCAAGAATTAAATGGCCGAGGGAGGGGGAAAGAAACACTAGATTCTTTCATAAAGTGATGATTCAACATCGTCATCATAATAGGATCTTCTCCCTAGTGGACCAGGAAGGAAACCACCTCACTCAAAAGGAAGACAAGGAGAACCTAATGGCCCAACACTTCCAACATTTGTTGACAGAACCCAATATAGACAAGGCATAGAATATAAACAGAATAACTTGGCATATTCCCCAATTAGTGAGTAGGGATCAGAACCTGGCCATAGTAAGGGAAATCACTAAGTTAGAGGTGGAATATTTTATCAAAGGCTTAACGAAGAACAAAGCTCTGGGCCCATATGGGTTTTCAGCATAATTATTTCAGGAAACTTGGCCGATCATAGGCAAAGATATCATGGCAGAAGTAGAGGAGTCACAACACAATAAAAGAATGCATCCGGCCCTGAACTCCACCTTCCTAGTTCTTATCCCCAAAACAAACCATTCGAAAGAACCTCAAGGACTCAGACCAATATCTCTCTTAATGTAATATATAAAATTATGGCCACAACCATGGTAAACCGCCTCAAAGCTATCCTACCTGGCTTAATCTCTTAAGAGCAGACTGACTTAGTCAAACGGAGGCAAATTGTGGATGGAATAGTTACGGCTCAAGAGGTGATCCATTCCCTGAAAAGTAAAAAAGTTAAAGTCATGATGATAAAACTTGATCTATCGAAAGATTACGATCACCTGAGTTGGAATTACCTGCAAGGAATCATAAAATCATTTCGCTTTGATCCTAGATGGATACACTAGATCTATTTGATGATCTTGACACCGGTGTTCTCAATCCTTCTCAATGGAGCCCTAATGGAGGCTTTTAATGCATCAAGGGGACTAAGACAAGGCGATTGAATCCGTTGGGTCAATCCCACCTATTGCTGATAATAAAGTCTGCTTTTGGGAGGGGCAATTTTGCAGTACTTCAAGTGTCGACATAGCGGATGGAGATTGAGCCAGATCCTCCAATATATTATAATTCTATGCTACTCGAGCATGAGGATTAAATGTCGATTTATGTACTACTCCCTTTGGCGGCTTTATAGTTAATTCAGGAATGATGGGTGGCACAACTTTTGACGAAGTTGTTGTCGAACTACTGGGTTGATATGTAGCCTTGTTGTTCGACACCTGTGGATTCCCATAATCTTTATTCCTTGTCGATATTAAAGCATCATTTTATTATTTTGAGATGGAAAACATAATCACTTGGGATGGGGAAGCATGATCGATAGAAACCAAATTGGTTTCTGGGTTTGGAAATAGATCAATCAATACCGCCAAGGTACTTGAAGCCTTCAAAAGCTTTGTGACCTTAGCCCGATGTGGACAAATTTTTGTATAATGGTCCTCATTACATATGAAGCATGGATGATTAGGTTTCTTTCGCCCAGCAGGGTTTCCAAAATATTTCTCAGGAGTCAAATCTTCATTTTTCTTCTTTTTGTTTTTCCCTTTCTTCTTGCCTTCTAGTTGCTTTGGTTCCTTACCCTTGTTAGATGACACGGCATTAACCTTTGAGGCAAGAAGTTTGTCATTTGCTTTTTTACTAGAAACTGCAAGGGCTTTACCAGATGGAGCCTTTGCGGTTTGCGTACTTGAGGTGTCAATCACGCCATCGCTGACATGAGAGTCCCTGTTTGATTTAGGAGGGGGAGGAATGGAAATTCTAGTCTAAGAGCATCAGGGATTTTGTCATAGAGCGTGCCGGACAGAGTATAGATTAAGTCTAAATATCGTGCACGAGCAATGACTTGCTCTTCAGTGACAACTCCTCCCTTGGTCACATCTTCTGTAATAGAAGGTAATAATGACTTAATAAACCACTCAGCTATAAGCTGATCACGAACATACATCTTTACCATTCGACGACGACGTCGCCACTCATGAATATGATCAGATATGTGAGTGGTTTTTATCTGTTTAAAGTTGGTAAGGAGTTATGTTCCCGTTTCGTACCTTATAGGTAACTGAAAGTGGGTTAGAAAGGTAGTGGTGAGGTTGCTGAAGTTGTCAAATTAAGCTCTAGGCAATTCAATGTACCATTTCGCTGCCGAACCAATTAGCATTTGCTGAAAAAGGCAAAGCTTGATCGAATCATCATTGAGGGTGTTAGATGAACACCACAAATGAAAATTCATTACGTGATTCGATGGATCTTCACCAGGATTTCCATTGAATTTAGGAATATCAGAGGGAAGTTTATGAGGAATCGCTGGCCACCAAGGGGCGTAAGCAATTGGATCATTTGTCAGCCAGTTCAGATCTGGTAATTCTAAAGTTGCTACAAAAGGCAACTGTTGATTCAGATTTGGTGAAGCATACCCAGGATAAGATGGGATTTCCTAAGCAGTAGGTCTTTGCATACAAGCATAATGTATCTGATGCTGATAACTTTGATAAGGTTGATGAGCATAACCATTATAATATGGGTGTTGGTAACTGTTTTGAAAATACGGTTGCCCATTACCTGCAAAGCTTTGCTGCTCAGGTCCTCGGTAAGCTTGTTGGAATTGCAGTTGTTGATATTGTACCAGCCATGGTTGTTGGACCATTTGTTGTTGCCAATACTGGATGTTTGACCAAGATGTGGGGTGATATTACCCGTTTGAGCCTGAGTCATTCTAGTTAAGGAGCCACTAATCTGAGGTTGTGATTGAGTCATGGAGACAAGAGGCTATTGTGTTACGACCTGAGAGACTTGAGGTTGACATACAACAGGCAGCGCTTGTACTTGCAACAAAGTCACAATAGCAGGTGTAGTGGGAATGTTCGACACAGGTTGATTTGGTTGCATTGAATATACAACTCTTAGCTGTTGAGGTAATATTGGTACCCAACCACTGGAAGTAATTCCAGTTTGACCTGAATTTTGTTGTGAACTCTCATATGGTCATTCTCCCAGAGGGAACAATGAAAAATCATACTGCTTCCCATATGGTGGCAATCCAGTGTTCAAAGGATAGATTGTTCTTTGAAGACTCGACTGCCCAAATTAATACTAATGTGAAGGATCAATTTATTGAGTTTCAACTTAAGAAATCCCAGATAAGATTCCGGATGAACAAATAGGAACAGACCATGCTGTCGAAACAGTCCCTGGGTGGACTCCATCTAGCGGTTGATAACTAGTTGGAACAAATGGTATACTAGCAAACATTATCGGAGTAGCAGCAGGAGGCTCCACTATTGCTGTATCAGATGACACAATCCTGGGTGTTGATGGTTGTTTAGACATATTTAGTTTATCCAAAAGATTTCTTAGCGATTCGACAGGAACTTGCGATGAAGGGTGATTAAAAGAACTAACTTCAATAGTAGAAGGATATAGGTGGATCCCAGTTCCAAAATGCAATGGGGTGTTGGATGGAAGATCCTCTACAATATCTTCTATAGCAATCAGTCCAAGTGGAAGAGGTAGACCGTTAGGTCCGTAAAATATTTCCGGAGCAGAAGAAGGTATAACTTCTGCAGTAACAGACACTGGAGGGGTGACACCTTCTGAATTCTGGAACTCAACTTCCAGATGTTCAGGTAAGTAAACTTCAGTTTCTGGATCAGCCCTAGATGGAGTTGGTTAAGGGATATAAGTGTTTATCGTTACACTAGGATAAGTTTTAATGTCCTTTTGTAACTACGAAACTTCTTTTGTAAAGGCAAATGTACCAGAAATGAACGGAGTAACTGGAGTCTCTGATGATGTTGAAACACAAGTTTCAAATAAACTAGGAGAATTCGACTCAGTTAAACGAGACTGTTTTGCCCAAAATGGTTTCGTTTCCAGAGTCAAAGACGGTTGACTCGCTAGTCTCCTCGAACGACGGGGTTTTGATTGACTTTCTTCCACGATTGCGGATTACTTGATCAACTCAAAAATTAAAGGGAAAAAGTTATTCTAAATTAAATAAATTTTATGATGCTTTGACACAACTTTGCTTTTTCAATTTTTAAGAGTCGAGAAAAAGCTAAAGATGACTCTAGTCGCCTTCGATTTTTAATGAGCCTGAAGTGACAAGTGCTCAT
>APFE031402502.1:0-27938 GCA_000404065.3 Pinus taeda | reverse complement strand
AAAAAAAAACATTCACAAATCCTTACCAATGGATGCTGAATAATGTAAAGGAAGAAGGATTCAACAATGAGATACTGATCATAAGCAGAAAAACTACTGAATAGAGCTGAAAACAAGGAGAAAAAATCAAATTCCAAAGAGGAAAATGGTATCACTCAATCATCGCACCTGTCCTTAAGGGAAACAGGGATGCATCTCGCCTGCAACACGCGGGAGGTGCAATGCATACAGGCTGTCAGTTACAGACAGTGCGATGGGCTAGGGAACGAAACTGAGTTTGGTTTTTTCTCAACATTTGCAGCTAAGTTAAATTATTTCAGCTAAGCTACGATAGACAGTAAAAACAAAGTACAGGGATATGATCTTAGGAGGTTATTGAGATACCACAAGGGCACTTAGGATGTTTGCAAGTCAGATGTTCAGTTCATAAACCAAACCGAAGATTGATTGAAGCAACATTCATCTACTTTGAACTTGCATAGTAAGAGCAGTTTGAAGGCTAGCTGGCCAACTTTAGGCTCTGTCTGTAGTTTATAAAGCAAACAATAATAACAAACTAACTAACTAATCGCTCCCCAATGGAGTCGCCATTTTGTTTCCGGGAAAACTAATGTCTTTTGGATCTGCTAGTCCCACTAAGATGGGTAGCTATCTTAGAAACAAACAATCAAAGCAAATTGTGATTTCCTTTATGTATGATAGATAAGAGAGAAGCAAAGAGTACCAACTTGAATCTTCCGCTTGGCTCCTTACTTGTTTCCTCTCTCCCTTGATAGATCTTGCCACTCCTCTCCTACTTGTCCCGCTTTAGAGAATACCTGTAGAGGCAAAGCAACAAAATACCATCAAAGCATCTTGATCTATAATACCATAAACAATGCAGAATCAGAAATACATTGACCATACAATTGCATTCACAAATAACAAGATTCACAAATACAAGATTATATGGAGGAAAACTCAAATAACTTTATTAATAGTAGAAGAGAGGATTACAAACCAGTTGTCTGATCCAGCATCATCCTCCCAGCATCAAATCCCTCTTCACCTCATGAAAATCAAAATCACCCAACAATTCAATGTTCCTTCTCAAAGAGAAACCAACAACACGTCCTTACAAATTACAAAATTCCCACCTCTAGATCTCTTAGATGAGGGATCCATATATAGATGTATTGCAAGGGGGTGAGTCAGCTCTGGGTTTTTGATTAGTGTCATTCCACTGATAGTTCTTGGTTCCACTTGGAGATTTAATTGATCTCTTACTCATCCCTAGGCAAATTCAGAGAGGCAAGTATCACAGGAGAAGTTTCTAGATGATTCTATGAGCATCCACTTAGCAAACTGTCTCTGCCATTTGTCTCTTCTCGCTCATCGCACCCCACAGAAGGCTCTTTTAGTATGCATCACACCTGGCTAGTGTAGCAGCCAGTATGCATTGCACCTTGACCATGGAGCAGTCAGTATGGTCCAGTTTTGGCCAGTTCTGAGTGGTTTTTCAGGTGGAACTTTTGGGAGATGATGTAATCAGTTGACCATGATACTTTAGGGTATGAAACAACACTTTTAGGGGTTAAAGAGCCCTTGGTTTATCGACATATATGATTGGGGTTGTAGTGCCCAAATATGTCTATAACACGCCCCTCTCTATCCCTACTCAACATTTCCACCTCCCCCCCTTTTGCAATGTATTCTTTGTCTTAGAGGCATAGTTGGGCCTCAAAGGGCACACCTTGGAACACCCATTGTAGACTACTCTACCTGCAAAGAAGTAAGAGGAAAAACTAGATGCACCCACTTCAAGACCAAGACTCCAGCCAACTAAATCATCCATGTAGCTCAAAATACAAGCTTCAAACTCATTAGAGGTAGTTGTGAAGACAACATAGGTTGCATTGCCCTCAACACAAGACCGAATCCCCAACACCATGAAGCAACAACACAGACTCAGGTAAAACACATAAGCCTAATAAATTGAGACGGGTCGACATACACGACAACTAAGCTTGAAGAGCCCATCTGACCAATTTGTCAAATTCAGACAACGACACCCCAAATTTGTAATCAAGACAATAAACTCATGTTCAAACAAAAGGAGAATGAGGAGGCCCTGAAGTTGATTCTACATGCAAACTACCATTGCCCCCTTTCCTTTTCTACATACAAGCATTAGCATTATAAACGCAAAATACTAACCCTAACAACTCATGCCCAAATAACAACCTATTGAAAAAAAAATAGTCGGACAATAAAGGAAATTGACCTAAACTTTTGCACTATGAAAAACCGATGAAAACCTCACTAGAGCATGACGAGACTAGGAACTCGACGACCATGCAGAAACCCTTTCGCCATGAAAACATCATTGCCTCATCCAAGTCCCACGCAAACCAACAAATTCACAACTCATGACCTCAATTACAGGATGACACCAAGACCCAAAGTATCCCAGTATTGCGACTAGAGAAAAATACATGCAACAGGAGTTCGAGGACCAACCCTCACCTCCACTCAAACCACCACAAACACATTCTAGATCCTTCATGAGATAGGAAATAAATAACAATTTGCATGTGTATGATTCCATGCAAATGCGTGTGAGGGCAGGTCACACCCCACCCAACTTAAATCCACATCACGTCTAGGGGGTGGAGGGCACTGCCTCCAAGGCCCCTGTTCCATCCTGATTAACACCCCCACACGAGAGCATATTCAATATTAGATGACATATATTTTTAAAATTATTTTAATGTAACATTACATGACAACATCTCCCTCATATACTGGGCTATAGAGTGCCTCTTGGCGCAGTCACATTTTAAAACTACTTAAAATAAATAATAAATAATTTCAAGATTTATATTTACTTTTAATGTTTTGGTTTGTTATATATGTTATAGGTTTAAATCTCTGAATATAGAGTATGTAAAGCTTCTTAAATTTTAGTAACCAAATCATTTCATCTAGGGTGTCCCTTGTCTCACAAATAAAGGGATCTCATACACCAATTTGATGTCTTATTTGGTCATGACCTAAAAATAAGATTATTATTATTATTATTATTATTAACTATTGGTTATTAGTTTTATATTTGATGGATGCCATCCCATATCAAGTTCTTGAGTAAGTTCTAAATTCCATTAGCATGTAGAGGATAAAGGCCTAATGGTGCTATCCTCTACACAAGCAATGGGATGCAACAATGTAATAATTATCGTGGCTTCGCAAGGGTGTTGTAAGACTTATTCGATTGAAGTCATGTTAGTTCTAATTCGACGTGTGCCTATTCATGGCTCAAACCTAAGGTTTTGTTGCAGTGATACTAAAGACAAGAATATGGAACCTTTATGCACGAGCAATTGACGTCTTGATGATCATGGTAAGTGGTAAGGTGACTCTTTATCCGAGGGGTTTCAGTGGGTTCTCTGCAAGCCCAACTCATCATTTTTTCATTTTCTTTTGCTTTATGGTTCCAAAATGGCTCAGTCATATCTCAATGCCATTGGTCTTCTATCTCATAGGTAATCCCATTGTCCACCCATATTTGAGTCTATTTCTACTCACTATATCTCATTCTTGTACTCTTAGCTTTATGTGGTGTTAGTATTGTTCAGAAGTGTAGCAAGAAAGTCTCAATTTGACTTTGTCTTGGTCAAATTGAGAAAATTCCAATTTCCACATCAACAGACAACTTGGAGGTAGTTAACTAAGGTGACATGGCTATTGTTTCTCAGTTAGCTTGGTAAATTCGAGCTAGAGGGCTTGGATTTTAGTTATGCATGTGTGATTGCTGATTTTGATTTGTAGCAATCCAGTTCAATTATTTCTAGTTGTATTTAGTTAAACTAGTTCTAACTATTGATAAAACTATTTGGAGGTTAGTTGTGTAGTGGGACAACAATCTAACTCGGTGATCATCAAGTTAACTGATCAATCAACCAAAAATAGCTAGTGCATGCAGAGAATTTGAGTTTCCCAACTGTGGTGGAGATTCCAAGGCAGTGTAACATCAGTTGTAGAATAGTCTTGGGTGTACAGGTGTTGCATGTAGTAAAAGATCCAACCTTGGGAATCGTACAATCAATTGGAGGAAAATTCTTCAAAAACAGGAGCCTAATTTCCTTCAGATATGTGCAAGGAAATATGGTTTCAAGCAGAGGCAAAAATTGACTAAGTCTGGGTTAGAGCTTCTCATTGAGCAGAGAGATAGGTTATTCACTTGCAGGTTGTGATTAGAGCAGGAAAGCAATTGCAATACATTCTTTATTCATCTGATTAATGCAAACAGGTTTAAGGGGTTTTTACCAGTTAGTTTCCTCTAGATAAATTTGTGTACTTGTGTATGTGATTGATGCATGTTTGTGAATGTTGTTCTAACTTGTGAATTAATTTCCGTAGAACGATCGAATAAAATTGTGCCTCTTGATTTAGATTAAATTTCTTGAGCAGTTGCAATTCTATCACCATATTTCTACAAGTGTATGAGGTAGGGACATTAATAGTTTGTAGTTATGGGTCAAGGAAATTGAGGTATTTTTTGATACTTAGACCCACCAAAAACTTCCTTTGACACGGTCGGTTTCAGGGGAAAATTAAATTTTGTCATCTCGCAACCTCCGACAGATTCTAGTGGTGGACACCTATAAAGTTTGTCGGCGAACATTCTTGAATTACCTCTAACATTGTTTAGGGGTGGTTAATCATGTCATTTGGTGGCATCTATGCAAGGACCATTTGTGAATTTAGTTGGTGGTGGGTTGTTCTAAGTGCAACGACACGTTTTTATTGGACCTTATGGTTGCACATAACTTGTATAATGGCAAACAAAGGAAAATTCAAGGCTTTGGAACCAAATTGATCGGAAGTAGCAAGGAAGGGGAAGGCTCGAGCCTCTACCTCACATCAAGCCCCACCTTGACCTAAGAGCATAGGAGCAAAGGAAGTGGCCATGCAAGCACAACAACGCTTCAATCAACACATCACCCAATAAAACAAGTATATGGTGAAATTAATTGGTGTAGACAATTATGGAGAGGCACTAGCAAACATCTAGACAATAAGTTAGGGAAAATTTCAAGATTGGATAATAGATATAGAGTTCTCTAGATCTAGAGACATCAAGTTGTTCAAAGCTTTGGAATTCTATTGGATGAGTAAAACTTTAACACCTACTACAATGGAAAACACAAGGCATAATAACTTAGAAACAATGAACAGATTGAGAAGGTTGAAAGCCAAGTTCACAATCTCGATTGCATAGTGTTTGGCCTGAGATTCAAGGTTAATGAATGGGAACTTGACAAGCAGGAGTACACTTTGGACATAATTGGCACCCAAGTTCACATGACACTTGTAATAGTCTTATCATCATTGAAGATTATTCCTGGAACAAGCTCTCCAAGAAAGTCAAAGTGATGACGACATCCTCTCAACTAAACCCTCTGAACCCCCTCCTCTATAATGTCTTTTTATAGTAGCATTACTATATTTCCATTTACTTACATGTCTTTTTTTTCCCATAGGAAAATTCGTAATTTTATTAAAAATAACAAAATTACATTTTATAGATGCTGAAGCACATATCCATTAGTAGGTAAAAGACTGCAATTCAAGAGAAAATAACTAGAAGAGAATAATGTACATTTGGGGAGAAATTTATACTTTTCTCCCTTTTTTCTTCTTGACCTTTCGCCACTCCCCTTGAGTTGGCAAGGACGAAACCAATGCTAGTGTAGTGTCCTCCACAGGGCAAGGATTATCCTTATCTGAATATGAGTTGTCTGAAGTATGATGTCTTTTGACTCCGCTGGTATTCATTGTGTCTAGTATCTTCTCCGGCAAAGAGTCCATCAAATCATGTGATACAAATTTGTCAATTTCTGGTTCCTTGTGTGTTTGGTTGTTCTCTTTAAGCATAATTTTAATTACATGTCATATTTGCTTTCTCTGTTTATTATGTATTTAACAATATTTTGTTTTAACTTATACAAAACCTAAACATATTAAACTACATTCATAATAAAATTTGTTAGGCTAATCATGATTTAATTCCAATTTTAACAAACCCCACTAAACCATAAATATACTATTTTTGTATAATATTAATATAAATATAATATAAAATAAATTGAAAATATCACCTTTAATAAATATATTAAATTATATTTAAATCATCCCATATTGACATAAAACTATCTAAAACATCCATTTAAACTAACCCTTCAACTTATTTGATATTTTTTTTATTATTAATCCTATATCTGATATATAAAAATTTGAAAAAATATAAAAACATTTAAATTTATTTCTGCCACACCGTCACTCTGCATTGACCTTAATACCTTTCCCACTAAACTTAATTAGTCCCTGCCCAAAGGGCATGCATTGGAATATGTGCGGTGTCTAGGGCCTAAAAATGTTTTAACCAAAGTTAAAATTTTGCGGTATATGTTGTATTCATTTTTTGCTGAACCTGTTAAATACTAAAATGAATTTGTATTAGTCAATGAACAGTTTGAAGAATTAGGACTCTTTAGCGTCTTGAAGAATTCGGGCTTTTGCAGATCATATGAGATCTTGTTAAAAGTGGGATATAGCTTTACAACGAGAGTAATATATAAGTGCATAATATTTTTAATATAAAAGAATAATAAATTGTCATATGTGTGTATGTATGTATCTAACATATATACACATATATACTGTTGAAAACTGTAAAAAAAATGTGATGATAAGCATAGAAACATATAGATAATAAAATTAGTTTGTAAACATAAGACAGTAGTAGCCCAAACAATAGAGCAGAGGTTGACATCTCTTTATGGTATCATCCATGAAAGGTTTGTGATAATAACAAAAAAAATACCATTCTAATACAAGTATTAGTTGTGCATTCATGAAAGGTTTGTGATAATAGCAATAAAAAAGTATCATTCTGATCCTCTTGTATTAGAATTTGGCCCCGATCCAGTCGAAGCCCCTCCTTGGAGAGAATGTCTGCCACAATATTGTGCTCCCTATAAACATGTGCAAATGTAATGTGAGCAATAACAAATGATAGCCTGTGAACTTCAGTGACAAGGGGCAATATCCTAAGGGTGATAGATCTGAGTCATGTTCATTCATTTGACAGTGAGAAGAGAGTCTCCATATATATATATGGTGTCCAAATCAAGGTAAATAATAAGTGAGATAAGAACTTTCAGGGTCATCAATTCAGAATAGTTGTTTGAGCCTTGCCCCAATCTCATGGACAATTTGTAGTAGTGTTGTTTAGTTAAATATAGTGCAACACCTTTCCCACAATCATGTAGGTCACCTTGTGAGGTACCATCTTGAAGAATGCCCATAAAGTATTTCTATGGATCCTCAACTCTCTGATTATCCTAGGTATTTATTTATTTATTTATTTATTTATTTTTATTTTATTTTTTATTTTTTGCGTAGGAAGTAATGCCATAAGTGCAAGTGTACTGGTTGTTGTGAGTTCCAGTGGTATGGAAGTATCCATGAAGATGGATTCATACTGAGCCAACCAAATCCCCAACAACAATTAAGGGGAAGACAAAATATGTCCTGTATGGAGATTATTGAGACCAGATGAGCCAAGTTCTTTGAAAGTGTCATCTTCTGTCCAAACATAATGTGGCCCTAGAAAACTAGAAAATATCGACCATACAACTTACAATATGTGCAATGACATGATGCATGATGTTTTTTCAGTTGATAATAATTAACTTCTATATATTTTGTTTATATCTAGATATTATTTTCATAAATTATTATTATATTATTATTTATATATATATATATATCTATATATTAATTTCATAAATTATATAAAGTGATAATGTGACCCTAGAAAACTCGAAAATATAGACCATACAACCTTATAATATTACAATATGTGCAATGCATGATGTTTTTTCAGTTAATAATAATTAACTTCTATATATTTTTTTGTTTTTTATCTAATATATTTCATAAATTACTTTTATTTTAATATTTAATTTCATAAATTTAGTTAAATTATAATACTTAGATTGATAAGACGAAAAAAAGATATTAATACTTTTCTACTTTATATTTTTTAACATAAATAAAATTAATAATATAACAAAAAAAATTATAAAAAACTTATTTATTGTCTATAACCAAAATACCAATTATTATAATAGCTAATCTTCAATTAAAAATTTTTATTATATATTATATATAATTAAATGAAGTCATTCCATTGTCCATTCATATATATTATACACTGAGAAACCTAGCGTTAATATATATATTTATGAATAAATAATTAATATATTTATAAAAACTATTTACTAGTAATAATCAGAATAATAATTATTAATAACTAATTTTCAATAATTTATATATATTATATAATATATATATATATATATATATATACTCGGTGAGAAACTTAATACTAATACTTATTACTCTTACTCATAAAGAATTTACAATTTACTAAATAATAAAAAATTACCATTTATTTAATAATTTCATTATTATCATGTGGTAGCTGTAATAATTTCCTACCAATGCACTGCATAGGTTTCACGCATTTTAATTTTGTGAGGAAATAGTTTATCCCAATTTTTTTATTATATCAAGAGTTGTTCTTAATACAAATTTAGATGGGTCTAGGAGAAAGAACAAATAATTATGCTAAGTCCATTACTCTTTCATACTTATGATACTTTGCATTCACTTATTATACTTTGCACTTGATACAAATTCAAATGGTTCTAGGAGAAAGAACAAATAACTATGCTAACTGCATTACTCTTTCATACTTATTATACTTTGCACTCACTTATTATACTTTGCACTTTGAGAAGGGATATAAACACATTTACATTTTTGGCGATTCAAAATTCATTATAATTTGGTTTAATCAATTATCTGTATAATTTAGTTTAATCAATTATCTATTTGTCACCTATACACATTTCAGAATATTTTGGATGAAACTTTGTTGTTGAAATCACAATTTGACTATTATTTGTCATCACATATACAGGTAGCGCAATTAGATTCCTTATCGACTATCCAAGAAAGTGGCAAATCAACAACATCCTAGGGCAGCCAAGCCTTGTTTTTTATGATTTTATGATATGACAATTTATGTTTTTACAGACATGTAAATTTGTATTTAACATAACAGTATCCTATCCTGAGACAAATTTTAGACAATTTATCAAATTGTAGCAATAACCACCCTACCTTGCATATGCTTCCTGAAACATCTATTCTCTAAACATCAGATTGTAGCAATAACCACCCTACATTACATGTGCTTCCCAAAACATCCATAACATGTAATTTTCAACATTAAAAAAAAATTGTGATTTTTCCCAAAAAAAAAAAAATATTATTCTTAATATTTTTTGGGTACATTGGTTTGACTACTTAGAAAAAAAAATATATAAGAGCTTTAAGTGAAATGCATGTTATCATTAACAAAGTGCCTTATAATAAAATAGATGCAATAATGTGATGTTTTTTCATTCTAATAATTTGAAGTTAGATTACCAAATTAAAGGATTGATTTTTTTATTTTGATGTAGTATAAGGATTTTTGGGATTTGTTTTTAGCGAGTAAAAATTTAAATCAGGGTAATTTGTTTAATGAATGTTGTAATTTTATTTTGAATTTTAATGAGAGGGAAATAAATTTTATAAAAAATAAATAAAAACAAAAATTATGTTATAATTTGTTTAACAAATTATAAGATTTCAAAATAAATTTGATAGAAAAAGATTTCAAAATAAATTTGATAGAAGAATAAGACAATGCAAAAAATTACTTTGCATAAGAGCTAGCTAGAAATTTAATTATAGAGTTCATGCACTTAAAAATATGGAAATAAATTCATAACATATGTATGAAAAACACGAACTACCAAATTATATAAATGTAATTTTCGTGTTTTTACTTGGTAACAAAATGAATTTACATTTACGAGATCAATTTTTAATTTATGGAAACAATATTTATTAATTCCATTAACTAATATATATGTGTGTGTGTGTGTGAATATATTAATGTATATAGGCATGTGCAATAAGTTTCCACTTAGAAATAATGCTCAGTAAATTGATAAATTAGGTTGGTTGGTTGTTGGAATTTGTTGAGAGATTTTCTCAACAAGCAATACAAATTATTTGTGTGTGTAATGTGTCCACCATGTTTGCTCCTCCATTTTTCTTGATGGTATCAGAATCCATATGGGTTTGACTCCCTCCAGGGAGGGCCCGGAAAATGAGAGATATCTCAGATTTAATACTTTGTACATAAATTAGTATAGGAGTCTGTGGATTTTTGATGTGTTAAAAAATATTGTTGTATGTTTTTTGGTTAGATGTGTGTTTTGCATGCAATATAAAATTGCGAGTGACTGTGTTGTTCTTGTGTTGCGACTGTGGCTTCCACCATCAAAGTCTTAGCAGACAAGGTTGACAACATCCAACGTCTTGATCTCTGCAGACTAGTAAATCAACAACAATCACACGAGATCACCCACCACACATTGTTACAGTCGATGGACAAAACACTGACATCGTTACAGTCAATAGAACTTGCAGTGTTGGTGTTGTGATTTTTCTTTACCATATATTATATCAAATAATCTTGTTCTAGCATCGATTTTTTCTGGCCATGAGAAGTCGATCTCAAATGAGCATGGTACCTCGGTATACTCTTGTGATGGATAAAATGGACGAAAGGCGATTCCTCTGTGGTTTTGAAGGACCCATCTGCGTATGGAGTCTTGTTGTGTTTCTGAAGCCCAAGTTGCCTTTCCAACATAGGCTCAGTAAGGGCATTGATGGATTTTAAGTGTGGCTATGTTTGTACCAGAGGCAATGAGAGCAGTCGGCCTCCGTGCCATTATTTATCAGCGTGTTGATGTTATGAGTGTGTGTTTTGTGTTGAAAACTGCAAATTCTTCGTGTAGTGTCCACTGAGGAGTTTTGTGCGTGTCCACTAAGGACGAGTTTTTACTTAAACCCATTTTTAAATTGAATGAACTGTAATTTTTTTTATGCATGCCTCAATTATATTTCAGCTAGTGTGTGCATAATGTTTTTTTCTTCCCTCTTCGTCTGTAAATGGGGCTTTAATTTGCCTTTGAAATTGCGTCATCAAGGTCGGGTTTCACCTCTACAACAAAACTGATAGAGATCGATATTGTATATCCCAAGAGATGGTTTGGATTCGTCGGCGTAATTCTCCCTTTATTTTCCTTTCATATGCTGCAAGCGGGGCTATTTTTCCAAATTATTTGTTTCAATCAATTTTCTCCAACTACATAGTTTGAAGGAACCAGTTTTGAAGAGCATTGCTCATATTGAGTAGAGTGGAATAAGGAAAGTAGTTATGGACTGTGATTAGTTTTTTTTCCTTCTTTGTTAAGCAATTTATTTGTAAGTTATATTTGGTGCAAAACCAATTAATGAACAATGTTGCATCATTCGAATTAGTGGTTCTTGGTGCTCGGAAACCCTTGAACACATCACTAGTTTGATTGTGTTTATATTGTTATGGTTTATGGTTCTTGGTACTTGGAAACCCCTGCATAATGACTACAAGTTACAATATGAGATCTATGTGTCTGAAATAGGTCAAGTTGTTATATCAATTTTTGAACACATTTAGTATTCAGACCGTCTGCCTAGCAACTAATGGATAACTGAAAGCGAAATATATGACAAATGGTGTTTGGTCCATAGGATGGTTCATTACTTGATAACTCTTATCGCGGAAGCCTCAGTGCTCTGAGTTGTGAATATTGTTGATCTTACGAAGTTCATTAAAGATGGTTAAAGGCGATTATGTTTTAAATGAGTTGAATGGGAAGCTCGAATATTGTGGTGGTGAAAAGAGCGTTGACCGGAGACTTTAGAGTGGGGATAAGTGTCGACGAAGACCAGTCAGACAGATGAGACATGCTAATTGTAATTTATTTTTGTAATGATGTAAATGTAAGCAATAAAGGGGGCACTTGGAAATAATGCTTACATTAGTAAATTGATAGATTAGGTTGGTTGGTTGTTGGGATTTTCTGAGAGATTTTCTCAACAAGCAATTCCTTGTTTTGAATCTGTTGGATCTCATGAGCACTATTTATGTGGCTTGTAATTTGGCTTTGATGGAAATATACGAATTATTTGTGTGTGTAACCTGTCGACCATGTTTGCTCCTCCATTTTTCTTGTTCTCCCCACTTGAAAATTCTTACTAGTGTGTGTAATTAGTCTCCCGACTTGAAAAATCTTACTAAGTCTAAAACTTGTGAAAGTAATGAATGTGCACTAAGTCTAAAACTTGTGAAAGTAATGAATGTGCGAAAGTAAGGTATGTGATGAGTTAAAGGCTATGAGGAAGAAACACACGTGCAGAGGTAAAAGTGTAAGTACATTTGACTTCTTTCCTATATTCCATAGGCATGAAGAAGTAAGAATGTTTTATGTTTTATTTTACTTGATTTGGTCTCACACCTTATATATTGGGAGAATTTAATGCATATTCTAGGTATGTTAATGAATTAATAAATATGATGTTTATATGATTTCTGTAGTCATAGAATTTATTTTTGGGTTACGTGGAGAGAAATGAAACTACTTTGATGCATGGAAGACAAATATAGAGCCTAAAGTAATATATTTGGTTTAAATTCACATTAATGATTTAATTGGAAGACTTCCATGCATAAAGATTTCCAATGTTATTATATGAAAATTAAGTGTAAAGTGAGTAATAACACTCTCCCTCATTTGGTGGAAATATTTCCTTTTTTCTGCTATATTTTTGGTGGGATACAATTATTTCATGTGTGAAAAAAGATAATATATCCAATTGTAATCTTCGTGTTTTTACTTGGTAAGAATTGAAGAGGAATTTATAATTACGATATAAAATTTTAATTTCTAGAAACGAGATTTATTAATTCTATTAATGAAAATATGTATGTGCATATATTAATATCTATAGGCCTTGTGATAAGTCTGTCAACTTGAAAAATCTTACCAAGTTTAAAACTGGTGGAAGTAAGGCATGTGCGGAGTTAAAAAATTTGCTACAGTAAAGCATATGTGGAGCTAAAGTTTGTGTAGCAATAAAGCATGTGTGGAGGTAAATCATGTGCGAAGGTAAAAGGGTAAGTATCAATTGACTCATTTTGTAATATTCTAGAAGCATGAAGAAGTCATAATATTTTATGTTTTATTTTACTTGATTTGGTCTCACATCTATTGTATTGAGAGAAGTCAAGGCATATTGTTATATGTTAAAGAATTAATTATGCTAATATGCATTTTATCTTGAGGTTCTTCCTCAAGACACTGTAGTAGATTCGTCGGCCTAAAAAAGAATATGCTTTCCAATGTGGTTGGCCAATACGAGGGTTGCACGACGACAATGAAATACGCAGGTTAGTTTATCACATACCACCTTCAGTTAGCTATTTCACTGCATATGACCAAGAACTGTCACGCTCTTTCACTGCTTAATGGGTTTGATTTGTATTATGCTTAATGGGTTTGATCTGTATTCTTTTAAACTTGTAATTTATAAACAGAGAGTGGAGGTGTACATGGACGGTGGCACCCTAGTTGGTTTTTTTTTTGTTTAACATTACAACCCCATCCCAGAGAAGCCTTTCATTATTTTCTGTTATGAGACATCTTCAATTCATTGGTGAGTTGTTGTCTATCTCTGATGCTCTGAGTGACAATCATGGGAACTCACCCCTTCAAATGGATATGAAGGAAGTGGTTGCATCATAGATTGAAGCATTCAAGTTACTAGTTATCACGAACCTCGCCAAAGAATCCCAGTCTGTGCAAGAGAGATTTGTTAGATGGTTGGATTCTATCCTCTAGCTGGAACTCGAGTCCTTAGACCCAAGGAAAAAAGCTCTCGTGTTGGTGAACAAGCTTAGTTTGGAAAGTTTATAGGCCCTCTGGTCAAGTCCAAAATCACACCTCTTTACAACAAGGTAGGGTTTCTTCTTTCAATGGCAATTTCCACTGTTTTTCGATTGTATTCTTTTCCTACATTCTTTCTTGCATTTTATCACAATTGTTCTAATTTCCTCTTTATCGATGCAGGTATGCATTCCTCTCTCGAGTGACGACTATTGAAGGGTTTTACAAATAATCTGGGGTACTTTAACATCAAAATTCATAAAACCTACTCGAAGACCAACATGATTATATCTCTTCAATGTTCCTTCACAAGGTTGGAAACCCGACAGAGTTCTGCTAGTAGATCAGGCCGATATCTGAAAAGGATGATACACACAGTCCCTTAAGAATCTGCGTCATTTCAAACCAAAACCAAGATAACTATTTAGGAAAAAGGAGGCACGTTATTTTATATATTATCTATCCATAGTAGATTTCTGTCTGTCAATATTTTTCTTTACTCTTACATATCTAGAATAAAGATCAAAGAGGTCTAGACTGAAATGGAAAGTTGTTTTGGTTGTCTCTCATCAGGTCATCGCATTAGTCGTTTAATTTCTTCTTCAATTGAATTCTTCATTACTTGGTATGTATATGACTCTAAGAAATTACCAGGTGGGCAGTATGTATCTAGGCTTGAATTTAGCGTGTAAGTTCTATCTATAATAAAAAAAATTGTTATTCCCCCAATAATAGTTTTTGCTATAAATTATCCAATTGAAATCCTTTCACAGTTCCTCAAGTATTCCATGTCATGCGCATGGAATGTATATGGGTCATAGTTGATAGATAATAAGAACTTTAGAGCTAGGTCCTCTTACATTTTCTCGGAATGTTTAGTATGGCTAGAAACTTATGAAGCTTCTTGACACTCATTGGACCCTTAATTCAACATGTATATATAATGTATGCAAGTATTTCATTGGCTTAGGCACTTAAGTCAAGGAGTTTATAAGTTTTGCCTTCTCTTTTGGTTCTTCATAACATGTAAAAATTTACCTTTCCTATACTTCAAGTCATAGTCAACAAGATTCTAGTCCTTCACAAGAGGTTATAATTATAGCCAGCACAAGGCACATAACATCACACGCTTCTCCTCAAAAGTGAATACAACTTCCATGTGTGGAGAAGGGTTTCAATGGTAGGTCATATTTTTAGGAAAAAAAGTCAGCCAAACAAAGGTCGGATCTACCCCCAACAAACAAGAAATAACAACCACTCAACTGCAAAGGTTGCACAAATCTATTCCATTCAATGGTTGTTTTAGGTTGGCCTTTCAACTCATAAAATTCGTTGTATATTGAGTACTCATACTCGTTGTATGACTTGTTTCCAACATTAATATGTATAAATATGCAATTTCTTGTTTAAATTTATTTCTAGATGTGAACTGAGCAAACCCTTTCTCAGTATATTTTTTGGCTCTTCAAAAGTCCAAGATATGCATGTGTGCTATCACTATTTTTGGTCTCCAAGTTTTCCCAGAGGTCACTTTTACTTAATATTGAAGGAACACTTCGAGTAATCCTATAGAAGTCTTATCAGGTCACAACCATGAATAAGAGGCTTTACAAAAGTTTTTAGTTCATATAAAACATCAACTAAAGCCATAATTTAGCTACCATGAACTATAAGCCATAAGTTATAGAAAAAAATTGTGTGTGACTTGGATGAGCATACAGATTCAACATTTCTGAAAATTATCCCTTCACAGACTTCGTCTAACACTTGCCCTTTTTTCCATCATAATCTATTGTTGGTACTTAGCGATTTGTATTATGTGAGCTTTATTGATGTATTCAGTTCTAGGAGGAGAAACTCCAAGAGGTAGGCCTCCATTGATGAGTTCAAAACCCGTTTCAACAGTGTTTATACCACCCCTTTGTATATGGTTTCTGAACCTACCCTCAACAAATATACAACACCTTTTTTTAAAAAAATTTGTAAACAATTTCTTTAAGCCTCCTACATATGTTCTACTGCATCCTTTGCACCCAAGATGCTCATAATTTTCAAAATATTCATAAACAATTTAAATTTTGATAGTGATATTGATAAGGTCATGGATAGCGTTGTTTGCATATTTTTTGAACTGGGCTTGCTTCAAAATTTCCAGGGTAAAATCCATCCAAAATTAAAGGTTGATTAATGCCTTTAGTCCTTAGCTAAACAATTATCTCACTAGGCAATTATTTTGTCATCACCATATACAAACATCGAGTTCACTTGGCTAGGTGCCTCTCTTATGCTAGTACAAATTCCTTATGCAAACTCAACTTCCATTTTTAGTCTAGATTCTTTACCTACAAAGGTTTGACACCTAAGGTTACCCTACACATCGGTAGGTAATTGGCACAATGCAACTAAATTCTAGGGAGCTCCACTTATGCATCACACACCGCCAATGTCTAACCATATCACCTCACCCAGTCATGTGATGATTAGACAACTTAGGAATGAAACCATGTAAGATTCCATATCCACCATGAACATGACACACACCCTGACTATCACCACAAGAGTAAACTAATGATCCCTATCACCAAATCATGGGATCTATTCCTTGTTTCCTATTCTGTATATATCTCCAGTACAAAAATTTATACGAAATGTGTCATAAACATTTCTAAAGCATATCCTTTCCAATCTCAAGAAACTTCTTAGGGAGTTTCTAGATCATATTAAACAAATTGCCTTTGATACCCACCTCAGACAAATTTCATCATATATATTTTCTCTTTTTCTCTTTGGAGCTATATATCATTTATGCATTTCCTCAAACTTTGAAATATGACGTTGGGGAAAATTTTGACATTTTTACACATCAGGTGATCTAACAATAAACATTAGCAAATCTGGACTGCTAAGTGCTTGCACCTATCTAAATTCACCTAAAATGTATCTTAAGCCTACTTCATGGTCATTTTAGTGTTACCTTCTGTGCAATTATCTCTTTTTATACTTGCATGATGATTGTTAGCTTGTGAAAAATGGTCAATATGTCGATGTATCTATGGAGAAATGACTATATGTTTGGATATAGTAGGAGTCATGAACTTTGATTTTTTCTTTTAAGGAACAATTGAAAATGAACAATTAAAGCTTTATTTCTTTAGAGGCTTTGTTGTAGCTACCCGTTTTTCTTGTAATGGACAGAAAAAATTGAATGTTTATATCTGGCCCTTTACTGAATGAGTGAAGTTATACCTTTTTGTATCATGTGCAGTAACATATTTACATCACAACTGAGGCATCACAATGTTCGTATTTGTATTGGATCGTGGTGTTTTATACACACTGTTAGCCTTTGAATTCTCTTTGGTGATATGGATTCTTAGCTAAGTGACTGACCTATCATAAGTTTTTAATCATTTTATCATATTTGAGGTGTGTGTTATTCTTTAGATTTAAGGCTCACCCGATTTGCTTCACTTTGGAGATTTTATGTTCAATCCTCCATGGTTGATTGTTCTATTATTCTTTTCTTACATAATATTGCAATTTTTCATATGAAGTTGAGGGTTCCGATGGCTATACTTATACAAAGACAATGGTTTTCAGTTGTTAGTGAATGTAATGCACCTCTTTCACTTATACACTCATTATAAAGGATCTAATGGTCTAGCTTGCAGGTTAAATGGTGAGAAAAATAATCAATAATCATATTTTTTTTTAAATTGCTAACATGTTTTCATGTAATCCCGCTTTGTTTGTTTAAGTATTTGGATTAATTAACTTTTTCAACAATCCATGGCATCAAGGGTGGCATGAGAATTGCCTCCTAAAGCTTTGTTTTTTTGCATTGTCTTTCCAAATTTGTCTATCATGTTCACTTGCTAGACACTCATGAGGTCAGGAGATGCGAAATGGAATGAATGGAGAAGAGATGAAAATTCCAAATGCATCGTATACTCACCACAGAAACCCCACACACATTCTTGTCCCTGCTTTGAGTAGAATCAGTGAAAGTGTTGTCTCATATCTACAAAAAAATTAGGAGCTACTATGTATGCTTTTTGTTTTTGTTTTTATGGGCATCTGATAATATTTTTTTTTGGTTAACATGGAATCTGAAAATTTTAACATTGCTGAAATTGTATATAATTTTGTCATTTTCGTTAACTTATAAATCAAATTTTACATTTATGGTGAGTAAAATTGTAATCTATAGGTGAAACGATTTTTTGAGAAACATTCCTATCACTTAGAAGCACTAAAAATAACTTAGTGCTAAAACATTTGTTGAAGATGGACAAAAACTTTTTTGGGAAACAAGAAGAAACATCTACAAATTGCTCTTTGTTTTCCTTTCCTGGGAGTTATAAAGTTAGGTCAAGAAGCCCCCTTTATTTTTTCCCATTCTATATTTTGAATTTTACATGATATGGCCATTCTTCTGTTGGAATATAACTCATGTTTGTTGTTGTATGACACACTTTCGACTCATTGCCTTACAATATTTACCAGTTGCTTGGTATTGTGGATGTTTAGACTTGATACCAGCTACCTACTTTATAGTTTTGGTCCACCTTCCCAAGTGGTTGTTGTTGTTAAATCATGGGGAGATGTTGTGTTCATCTTCAGACCAAGTTTGTGTTCGTCATGTACATATAAATGTACTTATTGCACTCAAGGATTTGGAACTACTCTCCTTTTTTTATGGTTGATTAATAAAATGTTTTTATACCTTGACTTTTCCAATATCAGACTTTCAAGAGCTTTAAGTTTCCATGCACTTTTTTGCATTAAAGTTTTAAATTAGAACATTTGTTTTGATCTGTCGTCACTTTCTGGTTATCCATAGATATCAAGACACAATCAAGTTCCTATAGCGCTACCTCTGTGTCACTCTACATTCATCTACACTTCTATTGACGTGTCTTTGCCCCCTTTAGGTGCAAATGCTACTAAATATCATCGTTATATGATTTCTCTAGTTGTAGAATTCATTTTTAGGTTACATGGAGATAAATGAAGCTACTTCAATGCATGCAATATGAATATAGAGCCTAAAGTAGTAAATTTGGTTTAAATTCATATTAATTATTTGATTGAAAAATTTCTTAAATTTGATTTAGTCCATGTAGTAAGATTTCCAATGGTATTTCTATGAAAATTAAGTGTAAAGTGAGTAATGACATTCTCTTTCATTTAGTGGAAATCTTTCTTTTTCCTCCTATATTTTTGGTGGGTTAGAGTTATTATGTGTGTGAAAGAAAATGCTACGTCTAAATGTATTTTTTGTATTTTTACTTGTTAAAAATTAGAGATGAATTTATATTTATGAGATAAGCTTTTAATTTATGGAAACAAGATTTATTAATTTCATTAACAAAAATATGTATGTGCATATATTAATGTCCATAGGCCTCTGTAGTAAGTATGCCCACTTGAAAATCTTACTAAGTCTAAAATTGGTGGAAGTAAGGCATGTGAGGAGGTAAGACGTGTGTCAAGCTAAAGTATGGCACGGAAGCAAGGCATGTGCGGAACTAAAGTTTGTGTAGAATTAAAGTATGTGAAAAGGCAAAGCATGTGTGGGGGTAAAAGGGTAATTTTTAATGCTTTGTACAATGTGGGGCCAAAAGGAAATATTTTATTTATAATTGCGTTGGGAAAGCATCACAGGTATTTAGAATTGAGTGTAAATGATAAATAATAAAGTTGTGGTGAATAAATTAATATGTAATAAATGATTATTTATTGCTTTGGTATTTGACCTCAATTATTGTTGCGCTAAAAACCCTTGAAAATATGATTTCCTGAAACACTTCTCTATTTTAGGGGCCATTTATTAAAATAACACTAACTCGTGGAGGATTTTCTGATGTTTTTAAAACTATTGCTCCAACTCCAATTCATTCATAACCCAAAATTATGTAACCTATTTGCCAACGACATATATGAGGGTCCACATATATATTATACCATCAGTTGTTGAGACGATCCATAATTCAAACATAAAACCAAAACAAAGTAAACTATAAAACATGAACTATAAAGTTAAAACGGGAACTTTAGCCAAAAAACCAAAAAAAAACATGGAAAAACAAGCCAAAAACGAAAAGTGTTGACGCTGGAATAACGTCTTTTGGGGTAAATTTTCAACATTTTGTAAAAATGGTAGTGAAAGTCAATAAAAAACCATTTTTTTGTGTGCAAAAAACACCCTGAAAACGAAAAGTGTTGATGCTGGAATAATGTATTTTTTTAGGGGGTACATTTTCAACATTTTTTAGCTATGAAGTTAAGGATAAAATATCATATCTCTGAAAAACCTTAAAAATCCAATTATTTTCAGGCATGACATTAAAGATAAAATATCACGTCTCTGAAAAGCCTTAAAATTCCAACAATTTTTAGCCATGGCGTTAAAGATAAAATACTTATAACTATTTTCAACCATAACATTTAAGATAAATATCATTACTAAAAAAAACCTTAAAGTTTTGACAAATTTTCAACCATGGAATTAAAATCGAGGATCGTGACCATAGAAAACCTTTAGTTTTCAACATATTTCAACCATGGCCTTATGAAAAAATTATGACTAAAAAAACTTAAAAAATGAACACTTGAATGAATGAGTCATTATACCAATAATATCTCGTTTTTAAATGCTAAAAGTATAGCAATTTTAAAATCTTAGTCTAAGAGAACTTCACGCATTGCAACAAAATTTTAAAAATAAACCATCAAATTGACATGCAGTGTAGATGAACTCGACCCAATACAATGAAAACTTAAAATCAACCATAAATTTGACACATTATAAGGGTAGACTTGATCCATTATAAGAAAAAATTTAAAATCAATTATCAAATTGACACATAATGAGGTTGGGTCGCTAGTTGATGATCAACATGGACCTTGCAAAAAAAAAAAATAACAAATAAATACATAAATAAATAAAAATGAAAAATACAATACAAAACAAAAATTACCTCAAAAGAAAAGAAAAGAAAAGAATATATATTTATATTATATATATATATATCAAAATTCAAATGTAAAAAATTAAAAAAAAAACCAAAAATTAAAATTACTCATAAAAAATATTAACAAAAAAATATAAAAAAAAATTAAATTTAGGAAATGCAAAAAATAATGAAAACAAGAAATATTTTTCAAAAAGCCTAATTCAAGATATATATATATATATATATATAATTTTATTATATAAAACAAAAACAAAAACAAAACACAAAACATTTAACTCATAAAAACACATTAAAAAATTAAGAAATACACAAATTAAATGAAAAAAAAAGAACGGATTATTTTCAAAAAACATAATTCTAGAAAAGAAATTAAAAATATTTGTCCAAAAATTTAAACCAATTAAAAACAAATTGGATAATAATAAAAATAAAAAATTTAAAACATTTTTAAAGATAAAATATTTAATAAAAAATAAAATAAAAATAAAAATAAATAAACACATCTGAAAAAAAACAATAAAAGATCTTTAAATAAATGTTTAATAAAATAATAAAAATAATTAAGAATATTAAAATAAAAAATCAATATCCCCTATGGGGGTGTTGGACAAAGACAGCCACCCGTCACGTGATGGATGTCAGGTGTAAAAGGTATAACGCAAGAGCGGGTAGGGCATCAACCCCTCCACCACGCCATAGTTATTATGTCTATGTTCGCATGCGTGAATGGTTATGCCTCTTTGGTTTTCCTTTGCTTTGACGCGATGGCTTCATTACTCCTCTAGGTATATCCCAGCAGAGATCACTCCTCCTGGTTGCCAAATGCTTTGTTTTGTGTTACGTCTCCCTCCCTTCTCGCATCCTCCTTGATGTCTGCTCCAGAGTGGCGGTTTGTTCAAGCCACCACAGGCATGCCTCAATTGTCGCCCTCTCGCTCATTCCATTTTCCTAAGAATCTTTCCTTCTTTGGGACTCCTTGGTGGACACTTCTTCGTTGGTTTTGGCCAACCCCCTTCTTATTTCCCCTCTTCTCCTGGGGCTCTTCGCCTTGGACGCTTTGGGTAAGTTTTTGGATTGGCTGGTGTTGAATCTATGCTTTTTACCTTCGCAATTTTGGGCATGCCAGAGGTGCTATTGTTCTTAGGGTGGTGACTCTGGGTTCAGGGTGTCGATGGTCTCTGGGCATTCTTGCATTCTTGCTTATTTTTAATGAGGATTTTGGTTTTAACTCTCTCCTCGCAACTTCATTTAGTCTCGAGTGCTTGCTCTCTACTGCCCTTCAATCTCTCCTCGGGCATTTGCTCCTTCCTGTTCGACTCCCACGCCATGAGCTTCTATACTTTCTGGCACGACCTGACTATTCTTGGGCGGCGAGTTCAGGGTGGTGAGGCTCTCGACGCAATCGGCCTTAGTTGTTTATGGGTCGTTAATAACCCTTGGGTGACGAATTTAGGGTGGTGGGGCTCTTGGCATTGGTCCTCCTTTTCTCTTTGGTCTGTAGTCGGTCTCGATCGATTCTGGGTGGCTGGTGGCATATCTGGAGGAATCCCCCCTCACCAGTTTTGTAGGTCCCATTAGTACTCCTCAATGAATCCCTCTCCCCGCTCCATGCGCCTAATTTCTTTGATGAAGCCAGAAGGTGCTTCCCCTCTCGTCGAGGCCCGGGTGATGCTATTGTTGTTTAGGAAGGTAGCTCTAGACAGGAAGCGAGAGGTCTGGTCGCGGGTGTCATGGCACCCCTAGGGGTCGCAACTCGTTCTGGCCTCCAAGGCAGGTGATCGTCGACAAATGGTCTCGCAGCTCATTCGTGATGCAGGTGTGGGCAGTCACAGGCATGGCCATCTCCGAGGCTCGGCAACGTGACACCGGTCCAGCCAAGGTCTCTATGTCCCACAGGGAGGACGTCTTCCAAGAGGACAAGTCCCTCCTCGACAATTCTTGAGCTGCTTCACTCCACTTCTACTCATTTGGACGCCCATGATCAAGCTTGCAGAGAGGAACACAAGGCTATCATGGCGAAATTTGAGTACTTCCAATACTTTCAGTGCCATATTGTGAGAGGGTGGTCATAGTTTGGTGTGGCCAAAACTTGCTAACTGAAAAGGTGGACAATCTCAAAATATGACTTGCTCATTTTGAGAACCATGTCAAGCGCATGTATCATCTGCCACCTCCCCTAGGTACTAGGATGAACAACCCCACTTCCATCACATCTAACAACTAAATATGTTCACTGGTGTATTCCTTGTTTTATTAGTCTTCTGGAATGTTAGACCTTTCAGGCTTTGGACCTCTTAGCTAGCAATTTTGTTTTTTGTATGTTGTATGGTCATCACATTGGTCAACAAGTCTGGTTGGGGTGAGACCATACGTTTTTTGATATCCATGCATATTCCTTATGATTAATAGAAATTTTCACTTACAAACAAAAATCAATATAAAACATTAGTAAAAATAAAATAAAAAAACATTTTTTTTTAAATGTATTAAAATATAACACAAGGCCCGCCCACGGGACCCAAGGGTCACGGGCTAGGGGTGGGTGGGGCTACACTCGCCCTAGCCGCAGCTCATTGGGCCCCTTGGATTGGGGGGGGGCCTGGTGGAAGTTGGTGAGGCCCGTGTTTTATTTATATTATTATTATTTTAATTGTTAATGTTTTTTTTGTTATTTTATGTTTTTTTTTAACAATTTTTTGGTTATTTTTACTTAAAAATTTATCGGAACCATTTTTTTGGAAAAAAAACCTTCAAATGTCATCATTGGAGCTAGCATTCCATGGAGGGAAAAGGTTCTTATTTCTCAATTAAGAACCAGCTCGCATTAACTTCGGTGTGAAACAAGATAGTGGAAAAGGCCTAAAGAAGCTTGGGAAGAATGGGTGTGTACATTTTGCACATCTGGGGCAGTGGAATCGGAAAAAACATTTCATTTTGGAATGTGATGCATTCTAAGACATCAGAGAAAGTTATGGGAATTGCTAGCATCAATTTCTTGGCATTGTATTTTTAGTGAGGGGATTGTTGGAAAGTTGGGCTAGCTCATTATCAATTTGAACAAGAAAATGATTGAATTGCAAAAGACGAAAAGCAGAGAACTAATAGTCGCATAGATTATTTTTAGTCTCATGGATGTAAACATATCATTTCATTTTTGGATTCATAAGATTTTCATAAATTTTGTTATTTTCCAACTATTTTTATTCAATTTTTTCATAAAAATCTTTTATTTAACATGTCATTTTTAGCAAAAAAAACTTGAAATATGTTTTTTTTAATTATATCTATATGTAAAATGCGTATTATTTGTCGAGTGTTTAAAATTGTTATGTTTTAGTGAAAATTATTTTTTTGTATTGAAGTATTATTAATGATATATAATATATAAAAAAAAAAAAAAAAAATTAACTTCAAAATATTAATGTTAATTATTTTTTTAAACTACGCAAAATAAAGATTTCCGATCTAAAAAACATTGCAAAAAAAAACAAAAACACAAGTTTGGAAAAAACCCTTAAAAAACAATTTGAAAAATGGTTAAATAATCAACATTATAAAAAAATGCGCATACATAGGATATAAGAAAATTTGAAGTGTCAAAAATATGCCCCAAAAAAACAATTGTTGATGCTTTTCAAAATTTGCATGAAAATCACCAACATTTGGAAAAAATTATCCACACTTAATACAATAAAAAATTTGAAGTGTCAAAAAGTGAGCGCTCTAAAAAAGGGGTTGATGTTGCATTAACACTTTTCAATATCAACATGAAAATCACTAACATTTAAAAATAATGTTCGTACTTGATACATAAGAAAATTTGAAGTGTTAAAAACATGCCTTAAAAAAATGTTGATGCTTTTCAAAATCAACATGAAAATCACTGATGTTTTAAAAAAAATGTTCATACTTGATACATAAGAAAATTTAAAGTGTAAAAAACAAGCCCTCTCAAAATAGGAGTTGATGCTACATCAACACTTTTCAAATTCAGCATGAAAATCACTAACATTTAAAAAAGTAAAAAAAATTAAAAGTGTCAAAAATATGCTAAAAAAAGTGTATTCTGAATCAACACTTTTCAAAATCAGATGATTTTTTGAAGCGTCAAATGGGTACTCGTTACAATTCCCATTTGATAGTTTATATTGTTCTAATTACATCAATTTATGTGATTAATAATCAACACACAAACTGTTCAACTAATTAACATAGAATTTTTGAAACCATTAGCAAATAAGACTAACCTGTGGCAATGATATACCTTGTTGGTGATTTCGGAGTTTTATCACTACCCTGATCCTGATGACCACAACAAAGTTTTGGGGATGAATCTCCATCCATTCGTAAGCTCAACTGCACATAATCTTTCTACAGTTGGCTACCTTGAATCCCTCAATCAACTACTACTACCAAGAAACCCTTTGTCTCGCAACACTCTCCTTCGAAAAGAATGAATGAATGCTTCTCATCTCCAATTTCGTCCATTAAATAGAACAAAATTTTCAAAAAATGGAAGAGAATTGAAAAGGGATATGCATGCACACAATTCATGTGTCAACATGATAACTTTTATCTATTTGTTTAAAGTTTTACTTAATTCACTATTTTTTCTTAATTTAACTCTTGCTTATTTTATTTCTTTTTACTTTTTGTTAACTTTATTTATTCTTACTATTTTTATAGTTTATTTATTATATATTTACTTAATTCAATTAATTTATTATTTTACTTATTTATAATATCTTTCTTCTTTTACTTATTATTTAGTTGTTATACTTTATTATTATATTGTTATATGTATATGTATTATGTATATGTAAGAGATAAGATATAGATATAGATAGATTTTTTTGATTACTACCATTTACACACTCCTCCTCTTTAAGAATCTTCGTCCTGAAGTTAAGCTTAATCTTTTAACTTTATATTATTTTATATATTTATTTATTACTTCATGTTTATCAGACACCCTTTGCTGAATTATTATACCAACATGCATAGAAAGTTACACAACACCGAGGAAATCCCAAGGAATCTCAAGTACTTTTTCCCACTTTCAGAACTAGACATAAAGTCTCCTTGGTCTGTACCATAGCCCCAAGGCTTACACCTCATTGTGCCCCAAGGTAGGCATCCAGTCAATGTACTCAATGATTTCGAGCATCTCGCTAGGCTAACCCAACTCCCTCCCCACTCACTAAGGTGCACAACCCCATCGATCGAAGTCCTCACACCCTCTCTAGACTTCGACATCCTAATATAATATTAGGCACTCAGTCTCATCAAGATAGTCCCAGAGCCCTTCAAGAGCTATCCATCATTGCAATATAAGACAAAGGAACCACTGGGATATGTAATGTTGATTGAGTCTGTCCTCAGCCCATATGGTGTTACATATTCTCCCTCGCAGGTATGGGCTCCGCAAGATCATCAAACAAATCAACCCTCTTGGCCCATTTGTGGATCTCCTGTCAATCACTACCTCTCAACATGCAACCAATGCATTTTTTATGATCATAACATCATAGAAAATAATACATATGCCACATCATGCATACCATATCTATCATGAGTATGCACCATTATTATCATAACGAAATAAATAATTAAGCAACACATATGCATGACTTATTAACCTCTCGTCAAAACTATGTCCAACTGCCACATACCATCACATCATCATAACATTACACTTCAACATTCCTATGTTGACATAACAAATAAATGATACCATAACCTCATACATAGTAACGTAGTGTATCAATACAATTTAAACAATAATATATACCATCTATATACAAGATATATCACGCCATCACATAATAATCAGAGTCACATGTCAATATAACCTTTTATCATAACATCACAAATATGAGAATCATCTCAATATATATCAAATATTGTAAGCATTATTATCTTGATGAATAAGCAAAATCAATTTCATTACCTAAATAAGCAATGAATACCAAATGAGAAATATTATTCAATATCCATCTAAGATGTAGGTTATCTCATCCACACTATTAGTGTTATTCTTTCATCAAGATACCAATTACTTTTCAATAATAATTTGCACTTCTTTAAACTAGGAAGTTGACATTCTACATAATAGGTATAGTTATTTAACTATATCATTAAATTTCAAATGAGTTTCATCACCTTGAGTTTTCATCTCTAGTCATGTATTCTTCCTTCCCCAAGGAAATTTAGTGAAATTCATCATTAAGACATTAGCGACCTTACAGTCATTCCTCAAATCTTCAATATCAAATTTAAGATCCTTTTATTTAACATCAATTTACACATTTGGATTTATGATTCCAAGAACGTTGTATGAAAATGCATATAAACACTAAGTCATCATGGTTTAATTTCTATCATGCTTACTTCATTTTCAAAAAGGGTTGGTTGATCCTTAATGATTTATCCATCACTTGTAATTATTATTATTCATCCTCAATAAGATTTGTTTATCTCATAAAGTTTCCATATCCATATCACTTGATCTCTTTTACTGTAGATCCACCCTTCTTCAAGTTGGACTAGAGATTCTTCCACTTTACTCTTGGTTGCTCAGACACTAACTTTTGTTTAAAATTTCAATCATTTGGAATTACTATACTTTATCATCCCCGAAAGGGTTTCATATGCCTAGTGTGCTTGGCAATAGCTTCTTTCAACACCTATATCATAAAATTGATATGTTACTCAATATAAAATTTCAAAATATCATTAATCCACTTAGGAAGCAATAAGTGTAGATCAATCAAGTATACTCAGTATTAATCAATTCTCACTTTGTCAATTTGTTCATAATCCTTTTCAAATTCTCGTTATAGAATTTCCAACTATATCCCTTCTTTCAATCCATGTTGGTTATTTCTCATTAGTCTACACGACCTATTTCCTTGCCAAAAGGTAGACAATAATTATCTTTGATCATCTAGAAGTTTAAGCATTTTCCTAGTTATCGCTTGTCATTCCTCACCGATTATGAGTGTTCACATTTCCTATCATG